>JABFPN010001172.1:0-32269 GCA_022817305.1 Leptoteleia sp. ZL-2020
ATAGAACTGTATGCATTACATATACTTAGTTTTTCCATAAATTATTACAGTTACACCTACAGAGTACATATAGGTTCAATACCCCAGAATTTATTGATAAATATACTATTTCATTTTTCTCAGTGTATCATCACTGGCTATTATAAAATTTCCTCTGCCTGTACAGACGCGTATATCCATCCATCAATCAATCAATCTATATATCTATACATACGTGTACATATACACACAATTTATGTGTCATTCTAAATAGGCACGTATACGAAATATAATAACGAAATATGTTCTGTATTTACATTACGCGTATGCAGCATAAAAGCTGCCTTCGCATGGCAGACGTATATTCGGCATTCAAGCAGTATACGTGAAACTTATACGCAGCTTGTATGCTTATTTTTACTTGGGACGGTCGGTTCCATTTCTACCGGGGTTGTTAATTTGCGTATCTTTTAAATTGAATCCGGTCCATTGAAGTCTGCACCACGCATGCCTACATCTGCCATGATTTATGGGTAATCCCGTTGGTGCCATTTACACTCTCTTGACTAATCCGGCGCATACGATGCTCCGCCGAGCATTCGCGCCAACGTACAAGTCGCGCTGCCGAGAACGGCGCGGTAAAGGGACCTAAAGGGGGCTAAAGGGGTACGGGAGGGGGGGGGGGCAGCGGGCTTCTAACTCGCCCCCGAGCACTTTGCGTCGCGACGCGTGCTTTATGAGGGCGCATTGTCATCAGACGCTCTAGTGCCGGCAAATGACCACCTACGGTGCACCGCGACAGCTGAGCTGCGCCGAAATATAGCGCCACGCAGATATAGAGATTGATATCGTTCCACAGCCAACCATATGTGATCCACCATCGGATAAAATTTAGTGCGCAGGGATCACTTGGACAGCGGTTTCTGCCATCCTACGACTTCTGCATTTTAGCACGAATAAAAAACGAAAAGAAAATAAGAGGCTTTTAAGTTTATCTTCTTGTTTAAAATATTTGTTATATGCGGTGTAAACATATTTCATCAAGAAAATATTGCAATTCTTTTGCACATTAAGAAAAAGGTTTTGTGTATTTAGCTATAAGTTATTGTTGCTTTAGAATATACACAGTTTTTTATTTACAACATGTGACAATTAACAAGCTTTTATAAAGTATACCAACAACTATTTTAACATCATGTGGTAATAATTTTTAATCTAATATTTTTCTCTATGCAAGTTGAGGTATATTTGTAAGGCATTCCTTCAGCACTTTTGCTTGTAATGTTGACATAAAATGGCCATAGAAATATTATCTAGATTTAAGACCATTTTAACAGAATTTCTTGAAATAAAAGTACCATAAATGTTATCGACATTAATTTTTACTTCGCTATGTCCTTTGTTATCTGTCACTTGATTTTGATAACGTCCGTGCAACGTTCAACAGAGAAAACTAAAGTTTCAGCACTTGTGAACGATAATTCTAATCGAACAAACTTATTCTAATCGTACAATTTATTTTTTAATTATCGAAGTATATGTAAAGTTCTGTTTCAATTGCTTCATTGTCTCAAGTATAAACATTACTATAAAATAATAACATCTAAAATATGATTTTATTAATTTTACAAGATACGCTTTAATTACAATATTACTATAATTTAAGTCGAAAAGTAGAACAAATTAATAACATGGAATAACGCTGTTCATCGGCTTAAGATTTATGGCAATTAATTTAATGTTTTAATAGCAGAAAATCTACGCTTGGTGTAGACAGGTGTCGAATCCGAAACTGCAAAATATAAAGCCGTTCGTTGGAAATCTCACTTATAAAAGCTTTCAGAAATTTATGAATATGCTAACTTTACTCTCGAGATATTATTGTGAAGAATTTGTTAAAAGTACGTGCACATTTCTTAATCATATTTCTTATAACAATTTATCTTTGTTTATGATTTGTTAATAAAATAGTTGCAAGTAAAAAAAGTTAATAAATGAAATAAAATGGCGCGAAGAACCAGAGAATGAAAAGAAGAGAGAAAGAATGGAAAAAAGAGAAGGAAATTGTAAAATTGCTGATCATTACTGGAGGAGAAGTAAAAGTAGAAGAAATGGCGTAAGGAAATAAAAATTTTGTTGGCCCGATCAGAGTTAATACTTATAACATTTGGCACTGGGCGAATTTGGTTAATACGTCAGACGTATATGTGGCCTGGCGTACAATATATTTTGAAACCGTACGACTTTGTTAGAGCCCGATCCGTCGCAAAACAAATCTCTTGAAAATATCGTCTCAATGCATTGCGACTGCAATATTCGCCTGGCAACTTCGTGCCATTCACTACGAAACAATTTAAAGCTTTCTCGGTGCAGCATCGTATACGTCATTGCCATAGTAACGACTTATCCTCTATAAGTCTTAAGTAATCTCTTGTTCACCTTTCTTTGTTTAAAGTTCGATACCTCTTGTGCAGTGTGTGGTATTCGAAACGATTCAGATTGTTATTTCCTTGGAATACCTTTGCAACCGTCGCAGGCTTATTTATTTTTGGTACGTCAATGATCACAATAGACATATTGTACTCCGGAATGTCAAATCATAAAAATGGTACTATCGGTAGTCTTAATAATTCGCGCCCTAATAATTCTAATGCAAACCTTTAAATCTGCACATTTTTTTGTGACAAAGATAACTACACAGTGAAAGACTTTTAGAAAAAGTTTATAAGTATTTCCTTAAAAGTCTAGGAAATAGTCAGCTCAGTTTATATCATAGGGAAATAATCTCAATATTTTTTTTTTTTTCTTAAAATAATAGGGAAATTTGTGTAAATCAGCTCGATAGCTATTCATATTATTATGAGGTGGTTCCTCGGGTTTATTATAGAAATTCCATTAAATTAAGGTGTTGGATAAATGTAAAGAAGAAATATGTGGAATTAATAGTATTGAAGACAAGTCTTATGAAAAAAAAACATAGTCAATGTTGATATTTTTGATAGAAACTTGATTGAAAATCTGGAGATTTAATTTTTGTAACAAATAGGAATATAGGAAATATGAAGCGTGAAGGTGGGTGGGTAGTGTTTTCATTTTGTATATGCAACTGTTGAAATTCTGTGCAGCATGAAATTACGTGAATGATTTTAAAATTGATAAAAAGCACGATGCTTTTTGTATTTCTCTACGTTTTTTTTTTTCTACATCGAGTGTAAATTGGAAAAATAGATGCCATACACTGAGAAATAAGACATAAAAATTTACTGTTTAAAAGAAACGATTTACTGTTTATTAAAGAAATAGAGGTATGTGCATGTATAATGTACGTATATATAATTAGAATACACTCATTATATTTATAATATTTATGTTATGTACACTAACATGTTTAACATTCACTCACCGACTGAATCAGTACTGCATCACTGCTTCAGCATGGCACTTCGATAAGAAATCATGACGGCACTGCTTCACATCTGTAATACATATTTGAAATGTTAACAAAATATTTCTTTTTGGCGAGAATACTCTATTACGTTGAATCAATATTATATTTTTAATACAGTCAAATTAAGTTTATCCCGGACAAACATTCTGACACGAGATTTTTATATATATATATATTTAAAGATAAAGATAAAGATATCAATATTCCTAACTTGGCATAAAAGATTTAGTTGTTACAATAACTGTTATTCTCCAGAGTAATTCAATAGTGCAAACCTTTACACTTTCTTATACCCTAAAGCAGGCAGATTAATAGCCTAGGTGATATCAAATTGAGAGCTTTGTCGCGATCGATCAAGACTATTGACAGTTCACTCTTTCAAAACGCTGCCATGATAGATTGATCTGTCAAATACAAGGTTTAGCGACAATTGAACTAATTTTTTTTCCAACTTCAAATCTTCAGTCTCTTTTTTATCGGACAAATTCTTTTTTCTTTTTTTTTCTTATTAATTCCAATAGGGAATATATTACTAAAATTATAATATATTTTTTATTTTCTTTACTTTTAATAATCTACTTTATTTCGTAAATAAAAGTTGACACATTCAACTTAACGTTCTAGTTAATGATAGAAATTCTATTTCTCTTTAAATTAATAATAATTAAGAAATTAACTTTGTATAATTATTACCAACAGAAACTGACATGAAATATGTAATTCATATTGGAAAACAATCTGTCATTTATTTTATTTCCGTTAGTGAATTTCTTCAAAGTTTCCTTGAAAATCATACAACTTCATTAATCAATAACCGTATGTTGACCTAAAATATTTGATCTTACTGCTCTGAGATTAATCAGAACTTTTAGTTAAAAGTCAATGTAATGTCGAATTTCGAATCAATTTATCTGATTATAGACTAAAAACCAATTCATTAATTTGAACAGTGCAACGTGTACTTAGAAGTTTGAAGTCTCGGAGCTTTTTGTCCCTCATCTACGAGTTCGGTTTGCTTCCTGATTCATTGATGAAGGACGCCAAGCAGCATGCTAGACAAGTCCGAGTACTTAACCGCAACTTATCGACGAAATCGATTTGCCACGAATGCTCAAAAGATGTACACGAAAAAGGATACTTGCAACACAATTTCTTATGAAATTTCGTCTGGACGTAATAATTTCGATGATTCTGTAATAACTAGCAATCAAAATCCGCAAAAAATATACCGAGAAAGATTTATTATAAGAATATTTGTGAACAAAATCTTGATCCTATTATCAATAATGATTAAAAATATAACTTTTTGTACTCCTTATAATATGATATAGCATTTAATAAAAATTTAGAAAAAAAAGTTGTTGTCAAGGAATAGAACCTGTTACCTCAAATTTACCAGCTCTGCACTTTACCACCACTCTATGCCGTTGTTTGGACATGTATTAGTCTTCGTGAAACTTTGGTGTGAATGCAAAAGGGAGCGTGGCATAAATATTCTCAGTTACTGATATTTGCAAAGTAAGACCTATATATAATTAGGGCATAGAATGGTGGTAAACCGTGCGACCTAAGACGATAAAGTAACGGGTTCAATTCCTTTATAATGACAAGATATTTTAATATATTTTTTAAAATGCTACATCGTATTTTAAGAATTACTATAATTGCACATATATCCCTGAGTTATTATAAAATATTAGTAGCAAGTATTGCTAAATACCTCTCAGTTTATAACTAAAAATGATATGCTGAAATAAATGAATACTTTCATTTGCGAATTTAAATTTCACCGATAATTTGGTTGGAGTAATTTAGAAAATTTCGATGTGCATTTGAGACATTTCAGTCTTACAAGGCGATCTCGTGGATCATTGAAGGATCCTTATTTTCAGTGACGAGCTTTTGTGGCCCGTGACAAACGTGGAGAAGTTTCACGATAAATTCGACCCCCGGCAAACGCTCGTTAACGACTCAAGTGTTAAGCCGAGTAACGAAAATAAATCCTCCGAACAACGTTTTGTGCCAAACCTCCTAAAGATCAATAGTGGACTCAACGCCGAACATATCGATACTTTCCATATTTGTGGAATTCCGCGACTAATGATTCGCGCGCTCGGCAGCGTTATTACTGACGAACGAAATCTATTCGAAAATTACACATTCGTTGTAAATCGCGAAAAAGAAATTTCTTTCGCCCCGTCGCAATGCTCGACAAAGTGTAAACCGCTTCGTCGCGTTTCATTTTATGGCAATTAAATAATTTAATAATAATTAAAATGATAACCCCGAAAATTGTACGTTGTATGCTACATACTAAGCTTTTGTGGGACTGCAAAATTAAAATTACAATACAAAGTATGTAAATTATTCTTTTTGTTTCGTTTTATGTCTTTATCATTCTTTCAAATTCCAACAAATCTTATTTCTTTGCATTTCTTAATTTTCTGTGTAAAAAGTTTTTCATTCCTTTATTTGTTTAATTTCAAACAAAAGTCTAAACATTGTAAGGTAATACGTTTCTGATGGAAATCTATGTTTATTTGCAATCTTTGCTACAATGGTCAATGTAAGATTGAGAAAATAAATGTATGATGTTATATATGTTACAGTAAAGGAACATTAATTCTTAAAAGCTTTATAAAATATAAATTTGTACTGCACTTCTGTCCTTTTTTTTATATTAATTTATCTTGTTTCTTCGCAAGCATCATGTATACGTACTCACACGCATTCATCGTGCTGTGCAGTTAAGTTTACTGTGATTATCATCAATTTGAAAATACACTTAGTCGGTATAAGTAATGTTAACTACAGTTTGATAAATTATTAGACATATAGGAGTACTGTGTTGTAATTTATTAAACATCACGTATCATTATTTACGATAAACATCTTCTAGAATTTTTCAAACGAATACTTCTTCTTTCTTTGCTCATTTTCTTTATATTGTTTCACAGAATGCTTAACTAAATAGTTTTTAATTCACTTTACTCATGAACAGCGCAATTGTTACATAATATCTATGAATTTCCGATCAAAATAAAAATCTCTTATTATAAATTCCATGTAATTTCATACTAAATAACAAAGATGTTGGTTTCATAAAGATTAATGAGTTTTTGTTGAACAATATTCTCAGGTAAACTGTAAGTTTTTAAAAACTTACATATTATATAATAATATAATAGATTGTTTAAACAACTATTATATTTATGTTATTTTATAAATAAAATTATATATTGTGCATTATAAAACTGTATAATATTACTTAAGATAATTATGTTATTACAAAGTATGTTAATTTTAGATTGGTCCAGAAAATCAATACGTTTAGCTACAATGTAATAGAATATTGTATCAAGGTAATTTTTTGTAACAAATTATTGAGACACAATATTCGGGTAATATAATTATAGCAAGCCATCACGATTGTGGTAATGTGCATAGTGCTATGTCAGTATTTCTGATGTATCTTACAATTAGTCATAAGTGTCTGTCATAAAGCCGTTCCCATAGGACTATTTAGTTACTCCATTTGATTACAAGGTTAATTCTGAGCTTATAACAGGTGTAAAGGTATTGCTATTTAATTACTGTTATAATAAAGATTTTTATGAAATAAGAAAAATATTGTTTATTACATTGCAAATTCAATGCAATTATTCTTTTAAACAATAAAATTTAAAGATATGAATTCAGATATAATCTGAAATAACATTGTATACTGTCCGTCTCTTCTAGTTATTATATTAGGAAAAGGTAACAGATATATTGTACCTTACACCTATGTTTATTTTTTAATAGAGCTCAGACATAATTATTTCTTAGCCAATCTCATTTTTCCAGCTTAAATATAGTTCTGGAGAGGGTTCAGCGAGGTGAATGAAAGATAGTGTAGATGTATACACACGGGGGTCATAAATCCTGCAAGTTGGTGAAGCATAACTTCTGTACAAAAGTTGAGTTACAGTGACTAAAAAGTACAACTTTACGATTGTAATATCTTTTATACTTCTAAAGCAGGGGACAAGGAAGAGGCCAAAAATAGTCAAACTGTGCCCCTTTTCATAAACTTGGACTAGTTCAAAATGAATAATAGAGAATTTATAGATGAATAATATTTGTGGTAAAAGAGTTGAAGAATTACTTAAAGTATATCTGAAGGGTTAATTAGAAATTATTTTAAATAGTAAACTTCCTTTTCTACAGGATTTATGCAAGGTTTACAATTAATACAATTGTAAAATATATAAAGAAAATAGAGAAAATGTGGAAACAATTTTTTACCTAGTAACTGACATTAACAATTATTTAATACTAAATTTTAAAAGAAACACATGGAATTCATTTATTTGGCAATATTATATTCATATCTTCATAACACTCAAGTGATAGCTGCAAAGCATTTTTATAACGTAAGATTATAATTGTAAAATCAATGACATTCAAAATAAGTGAATAAAGAAAATAATAAAGCAAAGAAACGTAAGAACCATTTTGAACCAAATTAAAACTTCACCAAATAATGAGATGCGAAGGAGAAATTACAAAATATCTATCCTCTTTTTCACATTTATGTATTTTGTATGAATATGAAGTTTTGCAAATTGCATACTACAACAAGTAAGGATTTAGAGCACCGATCATGAGGCAGTTTTCACTTGGAATGAATGCCGTGAAGAATTATATATTTGAAGCAAACAACGTAAAAAGAGCTTTGTTGTCATTAACGCAAACCACTACGAACTCATGAGCACTTGTCGACGACTGCGAACTGCTGTTACCTGAATAAACAGCCAACATTATATACCAAAGAGATCTAACCGCAATCTCCTTTTAATACAGTTATACAATATGCTTCTCTAGAGGCTTACAACAGTTTTATTTTTACAAATAATTTAATTGATTATTATAATGGGAGTACAATAATTTTACCTTCAACATATGTTCGACAATAAACATTTTGTAATTTTAAAATTATTTAAAGATAAAACAAAAAGCTAGTTAAAATTGTTTAAGTTTGTAAAGCACTTTTCGGAATGAATGAACATTTTTGTCAAAGTTGCGAGTAAACGTTAATAATCTGTAGTGAAAATGACATACTGAAATACGTTGAAATACACTGAAATATCCTGAAATGCCTCAATTTTAGGAGTAGTCTCATTAAATTGGAATATTTCAGCTTATTTCAGCATTCCATTTTCACCAGGGAGTATTACATTTTCTTTTAAATTTTAGAGAACATTACTTTATTTAAATATAGCTATGTTTTAAATGACAAATTGTTTAAAGTAAGAAAAAGACATTGTATAATATAATTTTCAGTTAGCTTTTAAATATTTATGGCAATAATTTTAAATCTTGCCTTGTAGTTTGATATAAAAATCCTATTTGACAACTTAATGATCGCACATTAAACAAAAAAAAAAAAAAATAGTACAATTACAAGATTTCTTACAACATTTATTTTAACACTTGCACCGTTCTTCTCATTATGATACAACTTTCTTTACTAAACACAAAACAAGTCTCGTGTTAATTGGAATCTTCTCTTTAGTTTCATTTTTCTTTCAATGTCAGTGTAGCTGACTTGATGCAGTGTTAAACTCATAAGTGTCATCAAAAAAACTTGTAATCACCACATTTTGTTTTTACTGAATGGATAAAAATTTACACATATATATTTTATCTCAAGTATTTCAATAATTGTAAAAATCAACTAAATTTATTTCGTTGTTTGAAATAGTAGCACAAAGTAATTTTAGAATAATTTTATCTTTATAATGTATATAATTTAACTTCTATTCAGGTTAAATTATATATCAAGAGTATAGTTCTCACACAATAAAATTTTGTATCTACCACTGAGTATTTTTCTAATATACTTCATTTAATTTTTCAATACCTTTCATTTACCCATATCTAAGTCAATAACAATACATTTCAATATATAATATATAAAATCATACAGTTTCATCAAAAAATACATTATATTAATACAAAACTTACAGATTGCAATATTAAACTTTGATTTTCTTCGTTTAAGTTATTAAAACATTATTTTCTTTAATAAAATATTTATTAAAAGAAAATTACTGAAAATTACATTCAAAGTAAAAGAACTGCATTTATATTATTAAATAAGATGCTTCAATTATGATTTAGAAGTAATTATTATTAAAATTAAATGTTTATCAATAATAAACTTTTTTCAGGTTAACTCTCATTATATATTGATGATGATTGGTTAAGGTTAAAACTAATTATATAACAATATGAATGAAATAATCAAAAGTTTTCTTATTGTTATACATAAAAATTGACTATCACAATTGTATGTGTAATTTCTAACCATTTCTTTTCATATTTCAATTTTAAAAAAGTATAATAAATATTAACTCACTAAAATCAGCTGCCGACACACGCGTAACAAAATCCTTTTGTCCATTTTATTTTATTAATTTCATAAATTCAGCTCTTATTTTCTTGGCCAGAGAAATAATAAGAAAATACTTTGGTATACACTTGAATTAGTGGCACGACAGAAATAATGTTTAAAATGCGTAACAAACTGTTCTGATAACAATCAAGGAGCCAATTCTGAAAATCATGATTTCATGAATGTTAACATATCACTGTACAAATTGTTAAAACAATGCATTGGCGTTTTAAAACTTTATTATGTTGTTGTTGTGGTTTGGCCCCAGGGAGAAGTAAGTTCCCTATAAAAGCCATAAAACTTTATTATGATTTGCAAAAATACCCTTCACTTACATGGAGTACGAAATTGCATAAAGCTAATGATGCATTTTTCTTACGCTTCTCGCTTCCAGCGCCATCTGAAGTTGCGACTTTTCAACAGGAAAATTGTTTCCAGTTTTGTCTAAAAGAAAAAATAGAACAATAAAAAAATAATATAAATTTAAACGTACTAAGAGTAAGTGTAAACAAAATTATAGATACTAAGAGAATTAATAAATATTAACAGAAACTACAAAAATAATTATAATAATTCCTCTAGAAAAAATTGCTCTTTAATACGCGTAAAGTTCAATAAGGAAAACAATGTTGTGTAATAATTAAATATTTACTTTCAGATTTTTAAAATATTATATTTCTATTTCGGTTGGGAGGGCGGTTTCAATTTTAGAAAGAATCTACAGACTGTAAGCTATATTCAAATTTACCGTTGCATCCAAGTTTGTTCTAGGACCGCAATTTCAATTGGCGCTGAATGCAGCGCAAAAATGCTGACTCATTAAGATTACGGGAGGTTTTCCGCGTTCATTGCCGGTGCGTATATCTTTACCGATTTCATATGTGGTTTAATGTGTTTTTTCGCGATTTTGCGTATGTTTATCGGGTTCTCGAGTATGTATAAGTTCTCGCGACAAAATATTCGACAAAGTGATTCCGATGTTGGGCCTGTGCAGATTACTATATGTATTATTCCGATACGTTAAATCGTTGAATAATGGAAGTCATGAATCTTTTGGCGTTCAAGGATGAATTCAGTCTTAAATCAATGCAGTTAGGCATTATGTAAACGAAGCATCAAAAAGGGTATATTATTTTAGCTTTTTTCAATTATCTACAAAATTGTTGTTTTTTTTTAGTTTATGATGGAGATTTTATTTTTAAATTCTATGATAAATATTAAAAAATATATACTGCTCAGTATGTATTTTGATGTACCAAAATTAAAACAAATCTTGCTTTAACTAGAATTGAAATTATATTAAAAATGATCAATAAACAGCAATAAATTGTGCTGATAACAATTAAGGGGGTTCTTGTTAAAAATCATAAAATTACTAGATTATATTTTCAATATTATAATCTTTAAAATGATGAGTTGATGTTTAGCTTTTAAAATGTTTAAAACTTTTCTAAAAGTACTAAATTTTATGAAAGTAAAATCATAAATTGATTTTCAGCAATGAATTAACGTTTTTGCGATACTGTCAGTGCCATCTTAAGCTGCGTCCTCTGAACTAGCTTACATAGAAGTAATTTTGATTGTACTTTCAGCCTACTATAAAAAAAGAAAAAAAGAAAATTAAACAATAATAAAATAATACATATATAAATAAATGAAAAAAAAAATTATGATTACTTCTGAAACATTAATTAAAAATGAAAAAACGATATTGTGTAGTAGTTAAATATTTATTCTTTCCTTTATTGGTAATTTTATTATTTTTCAATTTTTTGGTATTTTTTCTTTATTTGAAGTCAACTTCTATTTTTGGTTTTTTTATAATATATTCAAAAGTATCTGTAGAATATAAGCTACATTCAAATTTACCGTTGCGTCCGAGTTCGCTTTAGGGCCGCAACTTCAGTTGGCGCTGGCCGCAGCGCAAAAACGCTGACTCATTATGCCTACGGGAGTTGGTACTATCCGTTTTTACGCGTTCGCGGTCGGTGCGTTTATCTTTACCGATTTCATATGCAGCTTTATGTGTTCTTTCACGTTTTCGCGTATGTTTATCGGGTTCTCGAGTATGTATAAGTTTTCGTGACAAAATATTCGACAAAGTGATTCCGATGTTGGGCCTGTACGGATTATTACATGTATTATTCCGATACGTTAAATCGTTCTTGTATAATGGCAGACATGGATCTTTTGGCGTTCAACAATGAATTTAAAGTCTTAACCTATTACAGTTAGGCATTATGTAAATGAAGCATCGTAAAGGGTATATTATTTTATTTAGCTTTTTTCAATTAATTACAAAATTATTGTTTTTTTTAGTTTTTGATGAAAATTTTTATTTTAAGTTGTATGGTAAATATTAACAAATATATGCTGCTCAGTGTCTGTTTTGATGTATAAATATTAAATTTCATTTTACATTAAATTTTACTTTAATCAAAAGTATCGGTTGATTGTAAGGTATATTGAAATTTACCGTTGCGTCCGAGTTCGTTTTAAGGCCGCAACTTCAGTTGGCGCTGGCCGCAGCGCATAAACGCTGACTCATTATGCTTACGGAAGTTGGTACTATCCGTTTTTACGCGTTCGCGGCCGGTGCGTTTATCTTTACCGATTTCATATGTAGTTTTGTGTTATTTCAAGTTTTCGCGTATGTATAAGTTCGTATAACATAATATTTAACGAAAAGTGTGATTTTAAATCCGCGTCTGTGTAATTACTATATGTTATGTAGTATTTCGGTACACTAAATCGTTTGTATATATTGGCGACTATGAATCTCTTGGCCCAAAGTCCCAAAACCACTGCATTAAGCATTGTGCAAACGATTCATCAAAAAAAGTAATATATTTTATTATATTCAGTAATTTTATCAAACGTATAAAATGAAAGCTGTGTAACAACATTCGTTTACATTAGGTAGCTTATAATATCCTGATTAGAAAGGAAATAAAAATAGGAATATTTTGTATTTTAAACATTTATCTTTCAGTCCTAATTTTTTTGTTTACATTTTATATTTAATAATTACATATTGTCTAGTAATATATTTCATTGAAAATTAAATTTTAGTACAAATTATAAATATATTTTCTAATACCATATTAATAGAATATTTGTTATGAATAGTATCAGTGTTACTTACATGTAATTAATCATTTATAATATAATTGGAACATTCTATTCTATTGTAATAAACGTTTTTTTAATTATTTAGCTGAGTTAAAGTATTAGTTTCATGTAATTTGTGTAACTTTAATTGATATTACTGTTGTAATATTATTGTCATTTTATCGAGAGGAATTCTTTTAAATTATTGAGAGAATATTGTAATATCACGCGATTGTAAAATAAAATAAAAAAACTGGCAATAGAATTTTTTTATATTGTTTGTTGTTATTTTAATATTTTTAACAGGGACACGTAAAGGAATGTTGATAACACTTACATTCTCTTGAAGTTAAATTTTGGAGGAAATTAAATTTGGCAATTTATAAATTTGTTTTAAAATATGTTTGTATTAAAAAGTGAAGTATTTATTGAATTCATTTTTTAAAGAAATATTTGTTATAATTTTTATTATCAGTTCTTAATCACTAATGTTTAAACTAAGCTTTACACAGGGTTAGAAACATTTAATGTTGAGAACAGTCCCATTTTGAGGTTATGTAATAAGTATTAGTTATTAATTATTATAATAATAGAAATGTTTCACAATTAATATGCATTTTAAGTGTAAAAATATTAATAATATGCTTTATATTCTTTCAACAGTAAATATTTTCATGTTTTAGTGGGAATTTCATACTCAAATAAAAGAATATCTTGTGCCAGTGTTTTTATTATTAGTATATTGTGTTTCGTATTAAGTTTTGTCCTTTAGACGAATTAAATAAAATAAATGTTTTATTTTAGTGCAATTGTAATTAAATTTATGTTAAAACTTAAAAAAAATTACATAATAAATCTTAATGAAAGAGAGAGGTTGAGAATGAGAGATTATTACAATTAAAATATTGAAATTTCTAAAAATATGATATTTGAAAAACTCAACATTCAGAATTAACTTTTTGTTTATACTGAATTTATTTATTTATTTTTCTTTTTGATGAATGAGATACTTAACGAGAGTTTAAATTTAATAAATTAAAAGAGCATTGAAAAATAATTTAATAAAAATTAACAAGCTTTATTTTAATATTATGATAATACTGAAGAAAAATTTACAAAAGCTAGTGCACAGAATGAACACAGCACATAAGTCATGTATATGAAATGAAGTTTTATGCTCTGTGCGTGGATTCATGATCATGTGGCCCAGGTTCAATGCAACGGATTGGATATTTTTTGTCCTTAAAAAGTTTCAAGATGAATGTGCGAATGAAAAAAAATATGTAAAGGTAATAAAGATGAAAGATTTATAGAAGATATTAACATGGTGGTACAAAATATGATTTACAAAATGTTACACACATATAGCAAGGAAATAAACTTTTTTCCATAACACATATAAATGAAATGCAAAGAATATTTTTGGAATTGCTTGTCGTCTTTTATTTTTTATAATATTTTATACATGATAGTATTATTTTAATAGAAATTTGCAATTCAATAATTTTATACCAGTCATTTTATATGCTAGCTTACACAGTTATTTAGTGGTAATTAATTATTGTTATAAATCTCTCACATATTGTCTTTATTAAATTATTATTCACAATAACTAAATTTGTATCTGATCTGACTTGCTTTGAATAGCGGGGTTGGAGTATATTTAAATCGATCAATATGTATTTTAAAGTCGTAAATTTCACGATAATACATGTTTATTACAGTAATAAATTTAACTTTTTATTCAAACTAATTAGCTTTTAAAATATTGCAAGTAATAACAAGTTAATAAATTAAAAAGAAATAATAAACAAATATTTGTTGGTATATTTCTTCTAATAATTGTATTTGGATCAGTTTTGAAATATACAAAATTGTTTATAAGATTCTTGAAATATGAAATATTTTAGGTATTTTTTTAATAGTGAATTTTTTAAGAAAAGGTTAAATGAAGAACTTAGTAACAAATATAGATAATCAATTGTAATTGTGTTGACAATTGACTAATGTTTACAGATAAATAAATAACATGTTTAAAACACTTTTTCTGAACATAAAATATTTTAAGGGGAAAGTTAAAATTAAAAAGGGCAAAATCAATATGAATTGTGAAATGAAAAAAGTAAATGTTGGTAAATTGCCATCAGCAAAGATAATTGTATAACGTTGTTTATTTGTTTTATTATTGTGTATAGTATTTGATGCAATTCATCACTCTTCGATCTGTTGAGGTTATTGCTTCATAGACATTATTTAATACCATAATTTAGATTTTGATGACTTGTTTCATTAAAAATCTATTCATCAATATATAAATTGTGTTTGGCAATCAAACTACTTTAATATAAATTGTATCAAACATGATTTTATTTCTTAAAAGACAAAAAATATGTCTGAATTTTTTATTGTTAATTATACTTTATATTTGAAACTAGTAATTTGTTGAAATTACTGTAAATAATATTTATATTATTTCAATATACAGGCATTAAATTTAGTATTAATATTGGATTGTATATTTGCTTTTGTGTAACATTCATGGTTGTTTATAGCTATAATTTTAAAATAAAATCAGTGCCATGGCTTGAACGAACAAAACTGAAATTTCTCAATTCCAAACAAGAACCAACTTGTTTGAATGTTTATTCTTTCGGAATAAAACACTGGCAACGGCTTCTGCTGGTCGGGTTCATATGATTGTTTTGAGGTAATTGAATCATAAGGTAGATGTCGGCATATCACATTTTGACCCAATATGATTTGTTTGTCGTACTTCAAGATGGTTTCTACAGATCTTTGTTTATGTTACAGAAGTGTGTGTACTTCTGCAGAGAGCACTGTGAACAGATAAAATAGTTTTAAGGTGCACACAAGTGTTTCATGATAATATTCAATCATTATTTTTGTCCAATTAAATGAATTAAGACAAAGAAATTTATAGAATGAGTAATGAAACTTGTATTTTATTATCACAGATCTTTTTCAATATTTAATACTGAATTAGTCAAATAACAATTATATCATAGATTACTTTAGTAAAGATGTTATCATTTTTACAGTTCATATATTATAAAATGTAATTTAAATTGATCATTTAAGTTTCTACAATTGGCTTCTTGCTTATATTTTTGTTTTAATCGTATAAGAAGAAAAGTTTAAATACTAAAATGTGTACGGCTCAACAAGTATTTGGCATTGGATCAAAAGCTCTTAAAGTCTTTTGTTTTTAGAAATATCTACCTGCTTAATTCTCAATTAAAGATAATACTTATAAATGGAGATGCAAAATCCGAATAAATATTAATATAATTTTATTTGTGAAATAATCAGAGAAATTTTGACAGGATTAAATTTAATGTGATCTTTTTTTCAGTCCATTAAGGAAGTTCCAAATTAATTACATTTTGAACCATTTCAGTGATTATCAGAAGCATGAAAACTTTATTTCCACCAGGATTTTCCGAAAGATTGAAATCAAGAGACGGTAGTCTCTCAGGCGGACTGTAAAAAGATAATACTATATATGAAGAAGAGGAAAGCATCTGGAATCATTTTTAGTCAGCTGCAAAAACATAGCTAAGTAAAAGGGGAGAAGGAATTGTTTGAAGAAAAAGGGTTTTGGCGCGTAACTTGCTACTACGGCTCTTGAGTTATTGGTTTGTGGAGAATCGGTGGCAGGCATGTGAATACGTATACAGTGGAGCGAACGGCAGTTCGCAGGTGCAAAACCTCTCGCGAAACTCCTCTTGAGTGTATTCCGTTGGAGTGGACTTCCGTCTTAAAAATCTTCGCCCTCGTCGTCGGCTTGGTATGCCGCGGTCGTTGCGTGCCGAGTTTTTCTTTCTTTACCTCGAGCCGAAAGAAAATAGAAGAGGGGCGGGGTTGCGACGCCGAGGCAAGCGAGGAAAAAGTTACCGAGGCTCACTCTCGAGATTGGAAGTAAAGTACGATCGGATACTGCGCTCTGCTGCGGCTTTATACCGGAAGTACTAACGTTACACTCGCGCGAATACTGATGCTACCGTAGCCTCCTGCCCTCTGATGTATTGCGTTTTCTATCTACCTCATAAATCCCAAAGAAATACCCAACCGCCCGTCTTCTTATCAACTTTAACTGACAAAGTCGTTATGAATATACTTTTGTTGGAACCCGGGGTGAATCATTCATTTAATCATGTTGTCTTCAATTTCGTGTAATTTGACAATGTAATCTTCCTAAGATTATTGATTCTATGCTTGTAGCAATTCTGCTGTGTGCGTTAGTTTAAAGTTTTCGTTTCAAATTTTCACATCACTAACATGCATTGTTCACTTGAAAGATACACATGTCAGTATTGTTTTTAGATGAAAATATTCCGGGATGACCTTGCCAGAAGAGCTTTTCTGCCAGGAAAACGATAGACACGTATACACACCTTAACTTTACTTTCAGGTTTCCCATTTCTATACAGTTACATTCAATTCGTTCATCCTTTATCTTGTGTCTTTATTTTGTAACTGACACTTTCTCTGTACTCCGCCTTATTTATATCTCATACTTCTTATAACATTTTGCTACTTTATCAAAATAATTTGACATTTATTAATTTATTCTTCGGTGTAAACACCTTACTCCTTGTCATTACGTACATTATTTTTATAATTACATTTCTTTCGCAATTTTTTTTCTTCTTTAGATCTATTCCTCCTACTTCAAGTTTTCTGTCCATCAGAGTTTCTAATTTCGTTGAACCTTATTCAAAAGCTTCGCAGAACTTCCCCCTCGCCTTTCACGGCGTCCATTATTATCAAGTTCTTCTACATTATTATTTTTTCTATCTCATTTTACATTATTACTTATTCTTACTTATTTTCTAGATGCTTTTCTTTTCTTTTTTTGTTTTTCATCAATTTACAGTGTAGTTATTTATATACACCTAAGGGAAAAACATTTTTCATTGGATTTTACTTAATTATGTTAAATATAAGCATTTACATATTTTTCTTTTTAATACTTCTATCACCAAATGTTAATGGGGATAGAAATAACAAAAAATCTGTGTGTCCACCTATCAGAATGATTTCATGAAATCGCACTTTAATCATTTTGCTTGTTTCACAATGCTCTTTAAGTATTTCCCAGGTCAATACTTGCAAAAGATAAATGACGATATGCACCAAATAGATTACTGCATGCACGCAGTTTATTATTTAAATAAATTATTTATTATTATTAAAGCAAAGCGAACCTAAAATTAATAATGTACAGAAACAGTTTCTGACCACAGAATTTTGCATCTTTAAAATATGTGAAATCTGTATACATATGCTTCAGGGAATATTTACAGAAAATGAAGTGTAAATTAATAATTAATTTAACTAATCGAGAAGTATTACTTCATAATTTTTGCACTATTTCAGATTAATGTATGAAAATAAATTTATAACATAATTTAATATTAGAGACGTATTTTTAACGACAATTAAAAATTCATGCATCAAAAATTAAATTCTTTTATAAATTAACACCCCCGTATTGCGTTGCAAAAACGCTGTTCTCATTAAAGCAGAAATTATCGTTTAATATTATTATACATAAGTTTAAAATATAATATATAACGGAAAAGATAAGGGTCAAGTAGAAAATTGTTACTAATAAAGAGTTAAAATTTTTATCTGTATAGATAATAAAAGTGTTACGCACTAACTATAATTTTAATTAATTTAAATAATTTAGTTAAATGTTGAACTAATTAACTAATAATATCAAATGTGTTCTGCTTTTAAAGGTACTCCTTTACATATTGAATTTATAAAATTTCTATAGAATTTTAAATAGTTTTCTACAAAAATGTCAGACTTTTATAAAATATTTTGCATTCATATGAATGAATTTAATATTTTTAATTAGCAATTTATTTGTCGATGAAAATTTAGGTGAATTCGTTTTTATCCAGCTTAAAATAGCTTAAAAATTTGCATAAAAAATACATTGTTTGTGGAAGCCTACAATTGAAGAGCATACTAAGAGAAAAGTTACGTTGAAAGTTATACTGTATCAAAAAGTTTGTTTACATGTTATATTTATTATTATAAGAGGTTGTAAGATAAACAGTTACTTCTACTATACTGGATCATACAAACTTGTACAATTATTATAACTTTTTTAAACTTTATGTTAAAAACAGCATATATTTTGTCTGTACTTTTTGATACGGTGTAATAAGTTAAAGTAAATTTTTTTTAGTGTAGAATTTATCGCAATATTTTATAATATCCTTGGGATATGTATGCTTTTATAGTATTCCTTATAATATAATGTAGTACCTTAAATAAATATTAAAAAATACGACCAAGTAATAGAACTCGTTAGCTCACAGTCATTACTTTCGTCCTTTACCACCGCTCTGCGCTGTTGCTTATAAATACAAGTCTTACTTTACAAACATGTGAAGTATGACTGTAATAATTTAGGTCACGCCCTTGTCACATTTATATATCAATAATGACATTCTTTATAAATTTTAAAATCTTGCAACGTGAATATTATACATGCATACATATTCCAGAGTTATTACAACATATTGTAGGAATTACTAACAAATTTCTTTCAGTGTGTAATGATAATTAAAGGATGAAATGAAAGTTGATAATGAAAAGGGAAGTTGACTATATACAGGGTGCATCAATATAAAATTACTAATAAGCACAGAATTGTCGCGAAGTTCGAGATTTCGTTTGAAGGCATTAATGTACCATTGTATCATCATTTCCCGAGTCTTTGCGAGTAAGTCGAGGGAAAGTTGGAAGTCGATTTATGGTCAACTTATGCGCGCATTATACAAAGGTGCAATCTCAGCAGCACTTGGTAATGTTGGCACGTTATGGTCAGTCCATATTTTACAGTACAGTTCGTAGCCTTAAAAGGCTGCGGCCTCGCGTGATATCGGATGCTGGCTGTACTTAAATGTAACGTGTACTGATCTTAAAAATACAAACCTTTGACGTGCGTAGAACCGTAAACGGAAACTCGAAAGAGGTTCTCGAGAAGAGAGAGAAAGCGACCTTTTCGGATTAATAATTTGTAAAGATTCTCTTCGGAAGTATGGAAGCGAAAACCATTCAAATTCGACGCTGCAAAGAATAGAAAAGCATAGATATTATTTGACTTAAAAATAACACCTTTTTTTTAATTGAAGTAATTATTTAGATTTTTTCAATTATTTAATGATAGAATACCAACAGTTATTAATTCATTTTGTTAATTTTTATTTAGTTATTGAATTAAAAACTTTAATAATGTTTCATTTAATTATATATCCGTAGGAGTTCTAAAGAAATTTTTAAATTTGTATATGCAATCAAGTATGTATCTGAAATTGTATCAATTAAATGAATAAATCAGCGAAGCTTTCACTTTATTATCTCAATAAAATGTGAGCGTTATATTGAATAACGGATAATATAATTCAAAGTTTTAATAACATATTCGTAAACTTGAACTTTTCAATCATATTGAGTTTAACTTGGTCACATTTTGTATTAAAAGAACTACGGGAAGACATGTATGCATCACGCGACCGTATGGCACGCAATAAACTGTGCCATAAGACACACATAAAGTGTGTGCTATTGTAGAGGAACGCTACTTCAACTGCTCTGTTAAAGAAAAGTATTTCAAGTAATTGTTCTTGTTCGCCGATTTATGTTCGCACTGAATAAATATTATCCTTGTTTGCAAATTTGTTTTACTCGAAGGACAATTTTCTCGTTGATTATATGTATTTATATACAGAATTACTTACATTTTAATTTATAACATTTTAATTTTTTTAGCATTAATAGATAATATTTTTTTTATTATATATGAATTTCATTCGTATCACTGGGTGACGTTTTTAAAGCGAGGATGGAGTTTGTGTAGTGAAATTTCAAATAAGAAATTTATATTTGAATCAATTAATTAGAAGAAATTATTTTAATTAAAATTTGTTTCGGGTTAATGAGGGTGTACAGGACAAGAACAATATCTTAAACGTATTTAATATCGCAGCGAATGCTGCCAATTTACGTTTCAAAGTTAAACATACAGCAGTTTTAAGTCAAATAAATTTGCTTAATGTTTCCTTAATAAAGGAAGCTTGTTTGCTGCAAGTTTGATTTCTTTATTTTCACGTGCGAGCGCAGAATTTTGTTTACAGTTGCAAACTTTGTGCTCGTTTTGTCGCGACACCTTGGTGCCACATGATAATAAACATTCATTCCGACAAAATTAAAATATGAAAGTTTCATGCTTTTATTGTAACGGTGGTATAAATTATACGCGTCCGCAAAATTTCTACAAAACAGTTTGCGCTTTCAGCGTGGCGTGCACGCATTTAAGTGATATAGTCAAGTTGCGGCATGACAAGAACAGCCGCGGTATCGTGTTGTTGAGCAATTCCAGTTTTCCGTCTGTCTTAACGTTCGAGTGATTAGTGACTTGAAGTTGCTGATAAAGAGACAAATTTTTATCTTCAATTCAATATTTTTCCTTACTGAATGTAAGCAAAAATATTAGTCAAATATATTTTTAATTTAAATAGCACATATTAAGCACAGAATATAAGAACAGAATCACAATAATGATTATTTATATTAAATAATTATGATAGACATTTTTTTTATTTGAAATAATGCAAAACCTTGAGATAATTGATTATTGCTATGGAGAGTTTAAAATTAAATATTAATTATGGCAAGGTATAGGATTATTTTTTAATATCTGAGAACTATTTTAAAATTAATTATACTTTCTTGGCCAATTGTGCGAGGGAGGGAGAATACGTACAATTTTCAAAATAAAAATGATTAAGCGTTCAAAGAAAGCAAGAATCCTCGTTAGAAAAATGTGCCTTGGAATTGAAATATCTACTAAATTGAATTGCTCGCGATCCAAGCGTTCCTCTTTTTTCTTTCTGGAAGGGAAAGAGTACGCCATTGGAGTATAGATGGCGTAGCCATCGGAAGAGACCGCATAGTTACAACATTACTGTCTATTAAACAGTGCTCAAAAGTTGTAGGCATGCGGGACTCTCGAGATACAAGTGGCGAGCTTGTTGAGTAGCGTAACTCCAGACTGTACCTTTCTATAGTGTAGTTCAAGTCTTGAAGTGACTCTACTTCGACCACTTTCGTGTCACCACATTGTGCTTGTTACGTAGTTATTTAACTTTCTCAAGAACCATTTGATGGCTGTAAGTTTGGTTTGGTTTATATCCGTTACAGTAATTTCGGATTAATAGTTACCGAAATTAGTACACTGAGAGGAATTTATTAGTAGTTGCTGTGATATTTTAAAATAACTCAGGAATTTGCATTTATAGTATTTCTTTTAATATAATGTAGTACTTTAAAAAAAATGTGACCAGGGAATAGAACTCGCTACCTCGTAGTCATAAGTCGCGTCCTTTACCACTACTCTACGCTATTGAGTCTTATTTTACAAGTATTCGTGACTAGAAATTTATTCGTTTTTACTTAAATTTATTATTCGGCATATAGATTATATATTGTATATTATCTATACAAATCATATATGCAGAAGTAACAGTTGACTGCAACGATATTCTGATTATAATCAGAAGATTTTCGCCATCATTTCTGATTTTTTTTCCCACTTTCAATAAATCATGCAGGAATTATCCACTTTCAATAAATAAGTATGCCACTCTAATAAATCCATTTAATATTACGAATTCAGAGGAAAAAAAAATTAGAATAAATTGAATTTCAAATGCAAGATCAACTATATTTTATTTCTTAACAGTGATCTCATAAATTCTCTTTGAAGATGTCTCATTTATCACCCTAAATCAAAATCGATATCACGACTCGACAATACATTTTTAGACAAGTTTTTTTTCGTAATATACTGCCGTAAGGACGGAAGTACGAAGAGGTTCGAAGGTGTAGTCATCCGTGATACTGACATTTTGATACCTAAAATTCCATTTAACGTTAGAATGTTCTGCTTCGCGCGTCTAGTAATACAATATACAAATTATAGAATTAAAAGTTCAATTTATTATATCCAAAAATGAAACTCAGTATGAATATTTAAAATATGTTATTCTCTGTTTCCGTGGATATTTATTATCGTCTATGTGGGATATCGGGAAAAATGTGTTTGAAGTTCCATGAAGAGTTAAAATTAATATATTACGCAACAAGTGGTGCAAAGTAGACAACTATCAATGAGTGCGAGTGTGACAGCATGAATTGAAAAATAGTCCCTATGATCGCATGAATTATCTCGTGTCTATCTTTCATAACAAATGCGAGGAAAGTTCTGCTTTTCACAACAGGCAAGAAAAATGATGTTTGTGAAAAAAGTTTAATTATGCTTTTATACTTTGCACTCTTCTATTATACACTGAGAGAAGTTCATTAATACTTTTTACTATATCTTATAATAGTATATTAATTATTCTTTACAATATGATATATAACAAAAATAATTAAGAAAAGTGTGTCTAAAGAATTGAACTCGTTATCTCACAGTTACATGTTGCGCACCTAACCACTACTCTGCTTTATTACTTGGAAATACATTAGTCTTCTTGAAAGAAGATTCATTATCACTATTTCTTGATAATGACATTCTAATATTTTCTTAAAATGTATTTTATAAGTGATACTATATCATATTATAAGAAATACTATAAATGCATACATTTCCCTGAGTTGTTATAAGATATATTGGTAACTACTAACAAAGTAGTAACTATTACTAACATATCATGTTTTCTCTACTTTCACACTTACCCTATGAATAGTTGCATTGACTCATTAAATATATGTGGTTTGATTCACCAATATCCACCCTTGTTTAATGTTCAACACTGAATATAAGTACGCTTCTTCAGATAATTAATCGCGAGCATTATCGATCCATCCACACTCGGCCCCTGTGCAGAAATCACAGGAAGCTACTCCTGTCAAATTGAGGTCACTTTTTTTTTACATTACTTGCTGACATGTTAACGTCGAAAATTATAGTTAAACTTTGCGAATCGCTGAATGCGGCGGGAATGAAAACACCAACTACGATTTATTCGCGATTAAAATAATTTAGTTATTGTTCCCAATATCAGGAGTTTGCTGCAGATTGCTTATTAATATTGCGCTTCAAATTTTCGACGGCGATAAACGGAAAATGAAAATTACTTCTTACTAAAGTTGAAGCATGAATGCACATCGATTTTCCGCGAAATATTTCTCTTTCAATTCGCCATCGCTTTTCTGCTTATTTCTGAATTAATTTCGTTTCGAATGTATTAATTTTATTTAGTTAAATCCGTCGAGATAAAATTTTCTATAGCATTGCTTATGATTTATAGTAAAGTATTGAGTTGAAGTCAGTGGAAAATCAAGTTTGCAATAATTACTACAATAACATCGTTACTGTGCGTAGCAAGATAATAAAATATGAATTTAATTATTCTTGTCTTAATAATACGAATTCTTGAAAATGATTTGCAAATTTAATGTACACTTCAGTTTATTTTGCAGCTTCTTCGGGATTCAATACGTCTTATAAATTATATATACAAAGATTAGAAAAGCTACAAATTTTTTGTCAAGTGCAAAGTAATCCGAACAATTTAAAATCTAATTTTATTTCATTTCACCTAAAAATCATTATTCCAATGAATAATATTAGCACATTAAATTTTGATGCATTAGCACTTCAGTTGCTAATTTGCAAGCTTACTTTTTTGCATTTCGGGACCTTTGATTTCTGGTTGGATTGAAAGTTCACGCGAAGAAGCCGATTCTGTTTTGAATGAGCGTTACTTGAATGACGATGTTGTTCGTCTGCAAGTAATTCTTGAGCTGACGATAACGCGGATCCTCCCTCTTGGGAACGTCGGGAATACCAAGTTCATTCCTTTTTTGTGCTAAGTGGATTGAACGGAGGAATCTCACGTACCGTTTCGAGGGTCGGTATGATTTTTTATGCGCCTTCTTGGGCAACGATCTTCGTTATCAGCGGAAGAATGCAATGCATTGAAATAAAAATCATTCGGTCTAATGAGCCTTTGAATCTTAACGCAAATTGATCGGTCGACTCGCGGAGAGATGATCTTCGTGTACCGATTTATAAAAGGTACAGTTGCCGCGCGTCTACGATCCAAGTTTATGTTTTGTTTAGTGCGATAGTAACTTTCACGACTTGGTTAAATAAATTTATGGCCGCGCAAAGTTCGTAACATTTCTCAAAGACGAAATACATAATCTAATTTCACAGTAGATTGGTAATTATCTTGTGGCTATGGGGTTTCGCAAACTTTAGTCATAATCGTACTCGGTATGCGATATATTGACTTGGATCGTTGCGGTAAAAATATCGAACGATGAGGGACATAATTGAAATTTGTTCCGCTGAATTGATGAGACGTTAATTTCAATTTTATTTGCATTTTATCGTGGATTCATAAATGATAACTGAAATGTTTTCGAACATGTTAGATGACACTAAACGAGTAATACGAGTTTTGTAATATAAAAATAATTAACTCGATTTTTGAAAGGGGTATTTTATTTTTTTTTTTATTTTGGTTTGATTATAAATATTTGATGGAAATCTTTCATCAAGAAATTATTTCTGAAAGAAACGTGGGGAACTATGTATTTTTTATATTCTTGAAGATCAAACTTTTGAACTTCTCAACTTTATTTTTTTTTCCTGTAACTTTAAGTAAGAAATGGCGTACTCGTTATTTGAAACTCTACATAAATCACGAATACCGAGCACATTTCAAATTGCATCAGAAATGCGATAAATATATGAAGTGAAATAATAAATTGGTTAAAACTGTTTTACTGTTTATTGTTTGATCACACATGAATGTACATTTTCTATTTGTTTCAGGTGAGTGCAAACGTAATAAATATTCAGCAGATACCACGCGCGTGCTGAAGTAAGTTTTACGATCTTTACTTAAGTTCCGTATTAATCTAATGATATTTAGCGGAAATTTTATAATCGTCCTTGCGCAATATTTACATTTCGTTCTTCGAAGTCTTACGAAATAAAATGCAATGAAGTAAGTAGAATTGTAATTTAAATAATCAAACGCATTCTGTCAATAGAAAGATAAAAGAAAGGGGAAAGAATAAGATACTTCAAACCAATTCATAATATGTGAAATATAAAAAAAATCAAATTTAAATTTTTAAAAGTAATAGAAGAAAACGTTATTAATTATAGAAATTGGAGGGAGTAGGCGTAGGAAAAGGTAAAGATATGATACAAAAGTACTCAAATAAAAATTAAAATTACAATCGCAAAAAAAATTGATCTTCTCGAGTTCTTTTAAGCATCGAGTCACACACATTCATGCATCATACAAATAGAGTTATCGGTTAGGTTTTTCTTTCGAGAGCATTTCTTGGATCTCTTGGAGAGATTTGCCTTTGGTTTCGGGTACGCAACAAAGGCAGAAGATAATTTGCAGTACCATCATAAGACAGTAGAAACTGAACACAATTTCCTCACTAGTAGCGTCCACAAACGGCTGGTACGTTTTGCTCGATACGAAAGCGTAAAAGCCGGCGAAGATGCTGATGACACAGGCAGCGGTGCTCTTTACGTTCGGGGGAAAGATCTCGCTCAGTATAGTGCTGGGTATGGGTGCTAGACCTATGCACACGGACACCATAAAGACCACGGATGCTATAATGGAGAGCCATTGGAGGGCCCCCGGGTCATAATTATTTACGCGAAGCAATGTGTAATGGGTAGCGTAGAGCACGAAGCTGAGGGCTGTTCCGGCACTCGAGAGAACGAGCATGATCCGTCGACCGTATTTATCGATTGCGTGCAATGCGACCATGCTCGCCACTATACCCACTATGCTCACTAGGTAAACGATAGTCGAGGGCGTGATTGCGTCCACCATGGCGTTTTTTAAAATGATTTCCATGTAGAAGTAAATGGAATGGAGGCCGCTGAGTTGCATGAAAAAGAACAGATTGTGGGTGATCCACATGGCTTGGCGGTTTTTCGGCTGGTTCATTTCCCGGAGAATATCCATCGTTGTTTCAGACTGCTTCATTTTAATGAATTGCTTCAATGACTCCATTTCAGCGTGCACGTCAATATCCCTCTGATACCATCGCATGGACTTCTCGGCTTCGTCATACTTCTCAATGCGGGTCAGGTAATGCGGTGATTCCGGTAGGAGAAAGAATAGAATCATGTAGAGTACGGTGGGTATCAAGCTAATGGCCGCGAATACTTTGATGGTTAGGTACGGGCCCATTACGGACCCGACAACGTTGCCGATGGGCATGCAGCTCATTATTAGTCCGCACAAGGCACCCCGAATTCTGGGACTGGATATTTCACCCATAAAGAGGGGATAGCAAGCGTAGAAGAAGCCCATTCCGATGCCGGAGAGGAATCTGGATACGTAGATCCAGACGACAGAGGTGGCCAGCATCAGACAGATCCATCCGAGGGCTGTTGGTACTCCGGTGAAGAGTAGGGACTTCTTGTTGCTTATGTACAGCTGTGTTATGCCACCAAACAGGGCACCCAACATTCGTCCCAATCCCACTAGGGAGGCCACCCACGAGGCCTCGTCGCTGTTTAGGAAGAGCTCATTGTCTGGTTGGGTTAACCTTGCCAAGTACGGTGAGGTCATTCCGTTGACTATCCCTAGGACCAGCGACAGCAACCCAACTGTTTCAATGAATTTCATAAATTTCAGTTTCACGCGTATAATTATTGATAATTAATGGTAGGATCCTAAAGTATACGTACTTTCCACCGCAGCCTGCCATTGGGGCCATGTAGGGCACAGGCGAAGCACATTTTCTAACGAGATGTGCATCGCGGCGATGTTACACTTCACTGTCGCGCGTTAGACTACCGATTGTCACAGCTTCCAACTGCGATTTAATTCCGTGATAAGATAACGCGTGCGAGACAATTATCGAAGGTCTTCATTTTTGTGACATTCGTTCGGAGAGATAACGAGTAGGCATACTGTAACGGTGTATCAATTATTATTTCGTAATTCCTCGACTTACTTCTTGTCCTTCCTCGGATAGCATTCTTTGAATTTCCTTCCAAGCTCTTGCCCGTGGTTTCCGGTAAGCAATACAGTCCGTACATGGTGGAAGCCATCATGATGCACATATGTTCCCCCATATGTTTGAAACCTTCCAATGGCCGGAAGGTTTTGGTTGCGAGGAAGGCAAACAGGGCCTAGCTGAAGCTGCCGACGTAGAAGGCTAGGCTTTTCGCGTGGATGGGGAACAACTTGCCGAAAAGGGTGCTGGGCACCGGGACCATACCCAAGCACACGAGTGTAAACAATGCGAGTGCCTTTATTGGCAAGCACTGCAGCGTTGCTGGGGTCGTAGCCAAGGTCAAGTAGCCTGAAATGTAGGCCCAGCATACCCATTCCCAATGTCAGTCCGGTCGACTAGATGGTTAGCAGGCGTTTCCTGTCGTATCCTTCGATGGTCAGGATGGCTAGCCCAACCAATGACGATGCCAATAAAGTTGACGATAATGACGATTATTGGCGGATCGAGCAGCGTCACCCGGGCTTTGCGTACGACGATTTCCATATAAAACACCAGGGTATCGAGGCCGCTCATTTGCATGAACATGATGAGGAGCACGACAATGCTGAAGGCCCTGCGGATTTTTGGCTTCCTCATTTCTCGCAAGCGCACTCGTATACGAGTTGGCGTCTCGCACGAACTTTTGCACACCGCCTCGAGTCTTTCGTCGACGTCCGCACCTCGATCGTACCGGGCTATTGATTTCTTCGCGGCTTCAATGTTACCCGGACTTGACGTGGAAGTGCGGCGAGAGTTGGAAGAAAGGGGAAAAGCGTAAGGAATGGAAGGTTGACGATCGGACTGATTATGGCGAACCGTGTCATTGATATGTAAGAGCCCATGATGTTTCCGAACAATGTGCCCAGGGGCATCCCATTCACCACCCGAGCCGACGAGAGCACCGCGAATTTGCGGCCTGGATATCTCGCCGATGTAGAAAGGAAAGCTGAAAATCATACCCGTTGAACAGCCCGAGGATAGCCGAGATACGTAGAGCCAGGGCGCGGAGAATTCGCGCGAATGATGCAGATCTGGGAAAAAAGAATGGGAGATTGATTGAGTTATTATGTTTTTGTTTGGAACCATACGCGGAATTGATGGTTTTAATCATTTACGGTATCTGACGGTAACTTGTTTAAGGGGATTATTCTTTCTTGATGACTGAATGGTTCTATTGAGCTTTGGATATTCGTGTTTAATATTCATTCGTGTATGTGTGTGTATATATATATAATTGCCATTGTTCTATTCTAAAAACAGATTGAAAGCAATGGTTATGAAATTGTCATTGCTATCGCTGGAGTCTTTTGCCGTCAATGAACTCGCTTGATTAATTAGTTAAATTTTTAAAGAACGCGCACCTACACGGAAGTATCGATGCAATTTAAATTTATGACTGTTTAAATTTAGAAGATAATTATTCTTGTTCGTTTACGATATTTTCACTTTTACGTCAATAATGATGTTGCTCACGCAGCTTGGTTTTCTTAGTGATTAAAAAAGTTAAACGAAACAGTTAATGTAGCTTTTATCTTTCTATTGACTAAATCACCGCACCGCGAGATCAAAGTTCTTCATTGCAAATGATAATACAAAGTTAAATAGTATTTACAATTAAAAGTTTTATTTTAAAGCTAGATTAAATATAAATTGGGTGTGACGTAAACAAGCAATTGTATGTTCGTTAAATTCAATTCAAATCGTATACACTGAGAGAAATTTATTAGTAATTGTTACTATATTTTATAATAACTGGGGGATGTGTGTGCGTTTAGAGTATTCTTTATGATAAGAGTAGTCTTTTAGCAACATATTAACACTGGAGTTTGATAAAGACCAATATGTTTCGAGACAGCGGCGTGGAGTGGTGGTAAAGCGCGTGGATAGTAACCATGAGATAACGGGTTCTATTCCTTGATAACATTTTTTTAAATTTTTTTTAAATGTATTTTATATTGTACTAAATAATATTGTAAGGAATACTATTAATTCGTACATATTCCTGAGTTATTATTAAACGACGTAACAACTATTAATATTTCTCAGTGTGTTATTATAAACCTAAATATATTACATTTTTAAATTCTTCTATATGTTACATTTAACTTCATAGTACATCTTTGAAGAACGAAGTACGTCGATTTAACGAGGACAATAATATTTCAATATATATGTATATTGTTTCCAAAACCATTATAAAAAATTTCAATATATTCAGAATATACCATTTTTAGAAACTATTACTAAATTTTGCATTAAAAAAAGGCGATTCTTTTATTAATTTCGTTATCACGATGTGTTCAAACGAAAGTGTTTCTTATCCAGTGGAACAACAGGGTATAAATAAAAGTGCCGTTATGCATAATTAATTCGGTATAAAATAATTCGAATACTTCGCGATAGGTCTGATTATGCGGCCTTGTCTGTCGAAAAGCTATCCATACCAATTGTTCTACTTTATTTGTATTTAACCGTGATTTAAGATTCCCCTCAATCGGTATAACCATTACCGGGATAACGCTTTGTCATTACATTATACCGTGATAGATTCACTTTAAAGTTTTTCCACGGTCATTTAATGGACTTTTTAAGGTTCTTTTTATTTGCGCTTTGTAGCATTTATTGCAATCGATGCAGTTTTATTCCCCATTTTCCGCGCAACATTCATTTGACTTGCTAATATAGTGTGTTATTTTATTTAAATAGATCGACGTATGTCGTATTACAATTTTTACGTAACGTCGGCGGGTTATTTATGCGATACCGAAATAACCCGAACGGCCAACAAAAACTGACAAATTGGTTTTCGGAATTAGGTTACGTCGGGATTAGTTGCGAGTGGTTATTTTCTAATTTTGCGCGAAATAAAGGGGGAGGGAAGTAAAAAAAAAAAAAAAAATTGAATGAATGCCCGAAGGGTCGTGTACGAACCCAGCCAATCAGCAAAGGAACGCCGGTCAGAATTAAAGTTCTCTTGCCGTCGATATAGTCCATAACCACAGCTCCGCCAATAGCGCCGATTAAACGTCCGAGAGGCAGCAGGGACGCTACCCAGGACGCTTGCTCCGCTGTGAGGGGCAACGTCGAATCCTCGGCGATCAATTTTGCTAAATAGGGAGATGTCCAACCAACCGCCAGACCAATCGTAATTGATAGTATTGATGCTGTTCCGTAAAAACACAAGCGTGCCGTGTAGCTCGTCGAGATTTATGCGCCGTTTCATTTGGTTAATCATACTTTTGAATGGCGTTCGTTAAAAATTTGCATTCATTTTAACTATTTTGTAACGATAAAGAAAAAAACAAGATGATTGGATGAGAAGAAGCAAAGTGAAAGGAAATATACCTCCGTCAAGTTGGCAGAACCACAGTCTCGAAATGCAAAATAAATTATGCTATAATTTTCTGCTAATTTACTGCTAATTTCATCCCCCAATAAAAAATTTTCTGCTCAATTCTATCACCCCGAAAATTCGATGCGAAATATGGCGCTGCTAGCTTGACGTCAAGCTGGCAGAACCACGGTATAAAATACCATTCAAATTGAACAAAATTAATCTTAAAATTTCGTGCTAATTAACTGCTCGCAATATTCATCGAAATAAAGTCACTCCCACAGCTTATTTTCCACGGAAACGTCGTAGCGTCGGAAAGCCTATTCTCTTATATGGGCTTCACATGGGAAAAATCTTAAACACGTGATTAATCAAAAAAATTTTTGCGCTATCCTTTAGTTCTAATTTACTGCTAATTTCATCCCCCAATAAAAAAATTTCTGCTCAATTCTATCACCCCCAAAAATTCGATGCGAAATATGGCGCTGCTAGCTGGACGTCAAGCTGGCAGAACCACGGTATAAAATACCATTCAAATTGAACGAAATTGATCTTAAAATTTCGTGCTAATTAACTGCTCGCAATATTCATCGAAATAAAGTCACTCCAACAGCTTATTTTCCACGGAAACGTCGTAGCGTCGGAAAGCCTATCCTCTTATATGGGCTTCACATGGGGAAAAATCTTAAACACGTGATTAATCAAAAAACTTTTTGCGCTATAATTTTCTGCTAATTTACTGCTAATTTCATCCCCCAATAAAAAATTGGTAAATGTATACAATACTACCCCCCCCCCCTAAGGTGGGTTTTTTATGAGTGAAATCGATGCGTTTTTGAACGCTGATTGCAATAAA
>JABFPN010001173.1:0-32265 GCA_022817305.1 Leptoteleia sp. ZL-2020
ATGGGAAGCCGAAAGGATAGTGGGAAAAGAGATAGAGTGAGAGATAAAACGACTCGTCGCAAAAATAAAAACCGATCAAAATTACAACGCGGCGCTAAACTCGTTATTAAACTGGCCGACTGCGGTGAAAAGCAATTTTGCCACGCAGTAACGCCTTTTTATTTCCCGACTCAAACTTGTTTCCAAATATTATCAAACTTTTAACACCGCGACATAAAACGAAACGGCACTATATTTCAATAAAGCGTTACAAAAAATAATTAAAATTTATTTGCCCGACGATGTCATTACGACGGCTTAGAAAGTGCACCGCTTTTCGCTTCATCTCCGCCACCCCGATCGATCAATCGATGGAGGAGTAATCCGAAAATAAGGCCAAGAAAAGTCTCGACATTTTCCCCGTGCCGCACATAATTCAGCGCGGTTACGTCTTTTGCAACAGAAAATCAATATCCTCCGCGTTATGTGCATGTAAATTTTGAGACGAATTCTGTCGGCCACTGAATGTCATTTTCATCCCAATTTTAATCGCTCATTGTTTTGTACTTGGAATGGCCAGTTTACGGAACATCGTCCGATCCCCTCCCGAGATAGTTAAAGGACAATTGTTTTTATTTTTATTACTATTATTTCTCCGTCATTATAATGATATTAAATTCCAAGACCATAACGTTTCACACCTTTGAATATGGTCAGCTCTTAAATGCAAGTTTTCCGCTGCCGAATATCGTCGTTAATTAGATAAATAATAAATAATTACAATGCAAAACTGAAATTTGCGGCTAGTGAAGTGAACTAGTTAATTGCAAGAAATGATAAAACTTTATTAAGCAGTTGCATTAACGTTATATTTACGATCTAAACTTTACGATGTGGGTTGTTACGTTAACGATCTAGAATAATAATTTACTTTCAAGTTTGCAAAAATGAGTATAAGAATCTAGTTCAAGTTTTCATGGGGCTTTGTCTAGGGCGCAACGAGGTTGCCCCGAATATAAATAAAGATTAAAATACCACGATGAGGGAAAACAAATGAATAAACTTAATCATGTCTGCATAGTTAGTTTACGTGGTAACTATAAAATTATTAATTATCTTCATCAAGGTCGATATGGTTAAATTAACTAAGATAATATTTTATTTAAACAAGGTATATATATTTCTACTACATTGAATCGGTGGGCGTAACTATAATATATAATGATTATAACTATATTATCTACTTGCTTTGACTATACAATATAGTTACTATTACTACACATAAAAAGTAATTGTAACCCAAATTCATAGTTTTTATATTAATTACAAGTAACTGAAATAGTAAAGTGGACATAAATTTGAAGAAATTAAAAAATTACTATCTTAAATTATTAAAAAGTATCAGCACGTCGACAAACAATTCTGCTAACTTAAGATAATAATTCTTCAATTTTTTCCCCAAGCATACGACCAGCTTACTAACAACGCTAGTAATTTTTATCAGACCTTGTCTCTTTTGGCGGCACATATTTTTCTCAGCCCAGTAAAATACCAGTAAAATGTTAATTCCAGGATGAAATTGGCGCACATGAAGTTAATAAGTTTTAAAAGAAAGAGCGAAAACAAAATTCAATCACTTTGTCGTCTATTCTGCAATATTTTGAAATGTATAGTAAAACATTCGAAGTACGATAAAAGATAGGGAAACTTTTAGGAATTGCTTAAACTTTATTTTATGTTTTGCTTCGGTTTTGGGAATTGAGAACCTGTCGGTCCACTTTGCATGCCTTGATTGCACCGCGATTGAAATATCTTAAAGCATGAATATGGTAATGACTCGCTCTTGCGAGTAATTCATCCCCCTTTGAACCATTTGACGGATAAAGTTGATTCGCGAAATTCCCGATATTCCGGCGGATGCTAATTTATAACCCACATTACGTGGGAATCATTTTTTTACACCACACTCGTTCGCGCGCGCGCGATCAGATTGATTAAAGGGATTCGAATATTTGAACAGACGACGCGGTTTCATATTACGCGAGTCAACATTAAATTGTATAAGAAGGGTAAGTTGTCCGGTATACCGATGTTAACTAAAAAATGTCGTGCAAACGTTGACTCTTTCCTTTTTTTTTTTTTTTATCGACGGTCTCGAGCGCTTTTACGCGAGCAGCATTTTCGTTTATCATAATTACAAGATGACGGCTTGTCGACTCGATTTCACGCCGCTTAATACCGAAACGTTGTACGTTCGATTCAAATCTGGATTAAGTTTAATGCTTTCAAAAATGAAGAACAATGAATTTTTTTCACCGTTCACCCAACGGCGCGTGCATTAAAAGCCGTTACGTTACAAAAGTTTTTCTTTTTTTTTTCTTTTTTTTTTGTTGCTTTCTTTTTGCGTAACGAGGAGCGTCATTATGCCGCGTCTAAAGATTCCCGACAAAGTCAGTTTTCGAATTATTCGGGAGGAAAACAATCGCCGAGGAGGATAATTGAAACGGGTTTCGTGCACCCGATGATCCTCTTAAGAAAAATAGAGCTTTTGTCTTAGTCGATGTTGATACTAATTTTCTTGGCATGTGTATCATGAAATTATTTAATGAATGAAAAGAGCAGCGTGAAATTAAAAAAGTTACGTTCATTTTTTTTTTTTCAATGATCCACGTCGAGATATTTGAATCGCGCACATTTTTGCCGTCGTATTTAATTAAAATTACTTAATGCTTTGTAATGCTTTATTCATATTTATAATTAATACTGAATGCTAATTGAAGTACACGTAAAAACCGAATAAAATTATTAATAAGATGATTCATATTAAATTATACGTTGACTTTTCACCTAAAAGTAGATTTTATTTACATTATATTAATGCAATTTTATAAAATGTGATTTACTACCCGGGGAAAAAGCATGCGGAAGAAGTAATACAAATAAGCAAAATTTTTGAATTGAATATTAACCTTTTGTAAGTTAATGTGACTATGAGAAAAATATATCAACAATAGAATATTATTATAATAAAATATGAAGAATAAAAATTATGGCGTGTTAATTTGTTAAGGTAAATTCTGTTCGTATTTGATAAAATATATATATCGGTGTAAAAAATTTAGAGCGGACATGAATTTGATGGCAAAATTGCGATTCAACATTTATCTTATATTACTTTAAAAAGTTTATTTTCGCATCGCCTAATACATCATAAATTACACTTCGCGTAAGTCGAAGTGTTTTACAATCTGCCGACATCCTTTTATACCATCGCCACTTTGATTTATAATGGATACGTTTCTGAAAACGTATAAAACAAGAGCATTGCGAAAAGTTCAAAGGCATCAATAATATAGTTTCGAAACCTCTCGGTCAAGTTTTCCAGTTAACCGCGGGATGTTATGATAATACCAATTCGACAAAGTTGCGATTTGCGAATTGACACGACATTTTCGACGATATTATTCTTGGTTGAATACGATAATTTTTTCAACGAATAAACATGGATTATCATTCTGATAAAAATTAATTTCAAATTTATTTCAGAAGCTTGAACGAGTACTGCATACAAAAAAAAAGAATTTTTATTGAAAAAATACATTTTTTCTACAACAAAAAAATGTAATATATTGTCAGTTGTTCAAAAAATTTAATTAAAAATAATGTATACATTTTAATTACGAAATAAAGATGAGTGAAGCTTCTGAAAGCGCTTTTTTGAAAATCAAATTTTTTCATCTCTCAAGCACGATAACTTTAGTACCAAGCCAAATATCGATCGAAGTTTTTGCTGTATCTTCAGTGACCATCTGGCTGTAAGATAGACCTCAGGCGAGATCAAATTACAGTCTATTTTTTAATATTATTAAAGGAGGAAGCTCCATCCTCCCTTTTAACTCAATTCTTTCAACGTGTCATTCCACCTGAAGAACAGAATAAAATACCACACATTTATTAATTTGAACTTTCCCTGATTGCAAACTGAAATAGATTGTTTGAATATCAAGTACCGAATTGAAATTTTATTAATTGAAAAAAGGTAGTATTCATCATTTAGAATGGACACACGCTCATCTTTCTTTGAGAATTTTGTACACAGCAATTTTCATACATGAAAGATTAAGCCTTTGAGATAAATGACAGAGTACAATGTGTCTTCACTTGGACAGGTTACCGTAGGGAATACTTTGCCTGAATGAAACATGATTGCACATGGGGGATTTGTGAACTTGTTCAATATTTTTGTTGGTATAATTTTATAATACGATAAAAATCGATTGAATAAAAAAATGTAGATATATTTCGTATTATAATTATCACAAAATGAAAAGGAATCGACAGATTGAATACACATAACACTAATAATAAATTAACTATAATACATTTTACCTCAACTGAAGTGAAAATTCCATAAATTATTTATCAAATAGAATCTAACGTCAGAATACCTCATTTGTCCACCTTTACAAAAATAATTGTGTTAAATTTAAATGCAACAATGCTGTTTATAATTGAACAGGTATTGTTTGTAGGAAAAAATTTTTTATTTCACCGTGAAATAAATGTTTTACTAAGAAAAAAAAAATGTAATGATTTTAGTTTTTGGGACGGTTTACTTTGTTTCATTATTATCGTGGATAGTTCGGGCACGAGACACGGTTTTATTAAAAGTAAATAGCGTGAAAGCTTGATTATTAGTGCTTCGTTTACGAATACAGGAGGGAGGCCGAATTAATTGCATTAAATATGATGTCAGCGCGACGAAGCCTGAAAAGTTCAAACGTTCATCACTGAGGCGTTAGACGTTGTTATAATATTAACCCTTTCTATGATCAGATACTCAATTCTCTACAGCAAAGTTAAATATAAAAAAAAAAAAAAAAAAAATTCAATCAATCTTGCGGCTAGACTTTTCCCTTTTTTGCCCCCCGTATGAAATGGTAATTAAGTTTCATGGCGCAGTTCTTACATTGTTCAACAGCTAGCGCACTTTTATTTTCCACCACGATAATAAAGTTAGCGCGAGTTTTATTTTACAAATGACAATCGTACCGAAGTTGAACGTAAATTGAATTGACTCTCGTGAAATAATGTCAAATGTTACAGTTTGTATTCAATCTGTACTAGTAAATGCTAGTTTTTTTTGATAGATCATTACTCCTATTGGATGGTCGGATTAAATTAGAAAAGTTGATGTGGGGGAGAGACCTCTTTTGAAAAAATGGAAATTTCTTTTTTTTTTTTTTTGATTATTAATTAAGTTTTGAAAAAGCCCTCGGCGCACAATGTAATCGCGTTCTGTTTATCGTTCTCAGCTATCTCAACTTTTATTCCGTGACGTTCAATTAGCTTTCGATTTTTTTTTTTTCATTCTACGCTCGACACTTCGTCGTTTGATCGTGTACCCGGTGCTCATTAAATACCACTTTCATTACGTTACTTTCGCGCGGACATTTCCTTCGACAGCTTTATTTATGTGGACCTGACAAATTTTCTTTATTACTTCAACGTCACTTATTAATGCACGCCGCCGTATTTGTAAATAGAAAAAGTCGAAGCAGACGCCGAGATAAAGGACACTGGAATTATTAATTGTTGTTTAATATTCGGGCGTGTATCAACATTGATTAGATCTCCTTGCCTCGGCCGCGAATCATTCATTAGTATCAGTTTTGATCGTCAATTTTTGAAAGTGCGGAATTGGAGAGGTTTTCGTTAACATTCCCGTCACGGGGTCAATTATATTTGGTGGGGCATCAATTTTTTATCGGATGTAAAATTGTTTCATTGCCTTTCGGTGTACTCTTTTTTTTTTTTTTTATTTAATGTTCAATTTAGAATTTTTATGCTTCCTTTTCAATTAAATGCACCGATATTTCATCACGCGCATTCATTTGCACTTTCTGTTTTGTCTTTCCTTGGCCACTCGTGACGTCACTGCAGTGCTGCATTTTGTAATTTATTTTGAAATGCTTTTATATTTTGCAAAGTGCTTCAAGCTGTAAATGATGTTTTTCACATGAACACCATTTACGATGCTTTGTAGCATGCATAATAATGTATGCTAATAACTAATTGCGTACTTGAAGCGCAACTCATACTGTGTCCATTGATAGCTTTAAATAATTGTTGAAAAAATGTAATTTACTTTTCAGCAATAATTTACCCCCTTTTTTGTCAAACGTACGATATATGTTCATTTGTAAAATTTCATATTTCGTATTTATATAACATCATTTATAAAATTGTAACAATATTTGTTGAATACTTTATTCAACAAATAAAATTATTTATCATAAGAACAAACATTCTTCACGTAAAAAGTATACAAAAGTAAAGCATTTTATTTTTATCATAATCGAAATATTCAAAGGGAAATCCACTTATTATTAGCATATTCCTATAGTAATAAAAGGACATTTTTTCTAGAATATATGCGCATATTTATTTTTATCAAGTATATCGAAAAATATTGAAAAAAGATTCGGATCATTTCAAAATGTTTAGTCTTCGCAGTTATTGCTGAGCCATAGTGAATTATTTATTACCATGACGTCACAGCGCAGTATGTAGCAAAGACCATTCATAAACACTGTAACATGGCAGCGAACATTCACCTTTTTTTCCGTGACTGATATTTATTCTCACGATTATTATAATGTTGGGGTTCATGAAAAACAGTTCTTAAAAAAAATTCAAATTTGCAGTAATCTACAATTAAGTTCCGCAATTTTCTGCGAATGATTTATAATTTATTTTAAATTGAATGTTCTTTTGTAAAAAAAAGGGCAGTTTATGATTCTTAACTATATAATTTCGTGTTATAAAAAATTACGTTTGTTAACAAAGTACGTACATGTTTACCTGTTTATTATATAATTGATTTATTAATTTAATAGCTTTTTAACATTTAAATTGTCATCGTACCACGCGAAAATTAAAAACAAAAAATATTGACAAGCAAAAGGCACGGAAAAAAAATGTTTAATATTAATATATATTTAATATTAAACTCGATTGAATAAACATCTAAATTCTTTATTATAACCATACATATGTTTGACGTTACCATATATATATGGTTACATAAAACAAATGTATGGTTACATAAAACATACGCATGGTTATATATAATAAACGAACCTTACTAATAAGTTTCCTGCAATCATTTAATTTTTTCCGTGGATGTCAACAAAAATTTAAATGGAAATTTTTTCGCTGAAAAATTAAATTGCTGAAAATACAATTATTAAAGTCTTCATAAATCAAGCAATTATATTAAGTTTCATTATCTTCTTTTACCTAAAATACTCCCAGTTGATGGTGCAATTACCGGTTATTTTATACACAAAGTATCGATCTTATATTAACTTACTAATTGTATTATTCATGTCCACTTTAGTGTGCATATTTTTCGCTCTTATTATAATAAGCTGAAAGCAAGATGGTATTTATCAATTTCAGCATCAAATTTGAACGTCAATGAAAGAATTTGATATTCTGAATAATTTACGCACTGTCACATATTATCCTTTCTCATGCATGAATTATAAATATTTTTGGCGTGTGCTATTTTCAAACTGTTTACTTCCTTTCTTCATCAACAAATGATGTATCAAAGAAAGAAAAATCTTGGGGAAATTATAATAAAAAAGTCAGAAGAAAGAAGGTTATTCTTTTCAAGGGATAAACTAAACTGACTATTTACTACACTTATAAGATATTATATAGAAGTCAGCTCGATAAGAAAGGATACAATAAGAATTCTTAACAACGTTAAAAAAACATAAAAAAAGAAAAAACTTAACGTTAGCAAAATGGTCACATACTTGAAAAACCTTAAAAAGTATTACAAACAACAATCGTCGACAAATCGATAAGTTTTATTAACTTAAGACACTAAATATTTAAATTACTTCAAATATACAACTATTTTACTATTATATTACTAATTTTTACTAATTACTTTCCCTGCGTGCAATAATTTTGCCGCAAAAATTGTTCCCATTGCCAAAAGCGGCAACCAAAATAATTCATACCCATGAAAGGCGAGAAACTTGATTGGAATGTTATTCGCGAAAAGGCGGTGGGGTCAATTGGTACCCCCGATAAGGGGTTGGATGCGTGAAGGATGACAAAAGTTTGCAGTTCAACTAGGAGAGGCCGCGGCGTTCGCCCATTCATAAATCTGCATCTGTAGTTTAATTAGAAGGTAATAAATTATGGCCCACGGGAGCGTAATGGAAGAAGGATCCCGGCTGAAAATGCGGTCAGATTGGCTTTAAATGCATTACGCGAATCCGTTTAAATTGCGAGTCATATAAAACCGCGGGAAAGCGGCTTAGCGTCTATAGGTGCGACACACGAGGAAAGATGAATTCGTATTTAGGCCGGAGCACTGACTCGCTAAGTATATAGCGCGTATTTAACAGCCTTTGTGTGTATCCGCCTACGGATGGTCGACTATTATAACGAATATAGAAATGCGACGCTTGCGCGCGCGCGAACGCTGTCATGCGCCGAGGTGTGGCTCGCGCAAGATGAACTCATTGCATTGTCGGCGTTGCCGCCGCTCATTAGCATTACACCGCGGCCGATTCAATCTTTGCGCAATGCTCGCGCGTTATTTAATGAGCTTTGGCGTCAATCAATAGGCCGTGCGTTCGCTCCTTTAAACGGCCCGCTTTCCACCAGTCATTTGCATTTAATGCGAGAACTTTTATTAGTCTTCCTTTAGGCGATCGAGAGAGCCTCGCGCGCCAATGGACTATAGCTTTCTACACGCCTAACCGAGCCTTTTCACCGATTTAAGAGGCACTTTAAGTACTTGTACGCGCACGCCGCCGAGTTTCGTTGGAAATCGCTGTATACCTTTGCAACTGCGGTATTGTTTATGGTATCCGAAAGTGTACAATACCAATAATTTATACTGGAAAAAAATACATTAAGAATTAATGTGCTAAATTTTCCAAAAATGCCCAATTTTTAGTTTTGAAACTTTTAGTGTCAGTACCGTGTCGACCGTAAATTTCTGCATGGATCCATTGATCATTTTATTTATTGTATTGCCGTGACGGTAAATGGATTATAGTTTTAATCAAAATTCTTTATGATATAAAAGTAAGAGTAAGCCTTTCATCCAGACGGAATATTTTCTTCCATTTGAATTATTCTGCAAATAATGTCGCTCAGAATTCTTATCTTGGTGAGGGATTCTCTCATCAGAATCATCAAATGAAAATACATTTAGCATTCTGCATTACAAACTGCGTATTTTACGATCCTGTTGATGGAAATGAGTTTATACTATAACTATGATCACTGTCGTTTCAACGGAATAAGATTTATAATATACATTCATTTCCTACCGCAAATATTGCATTCAAATATTATAGACAGTAACTTGAACATCAAGTGAAATTCTATATAGAGATTGACTTGTGAAAATAAAAAAATGTGAAATATTTAAGTAATTAATCATAGCGCTTAAGTACCATTAAATTTCAATAGCTTCTACAATACGCGAATTGATACACGACTGTTGGTATTAAAATATCAGCTTACTGCGGAATTAAAATTTTCAAAATTCAGCATTGATATGTCTATTTAATATTTCGAACAATTAACTAGTAAAAAGATTATAAGTACGAATAATTATAAGATTTTTATGCAGGTTATTTTATTTCAAATATCCAGCCATAAGTATGGATAATGCAGCTGTATCATTTGAAACCAATATGAGAACGTTATACGCGCACGCTCACTGCCACTGAATGGTGCAGTGATGCACGATTCAATACTGAAGTCGTTATTTACACTTTTGTTAACCTTTTCGTTATAAAAGTCAAAGGACTATTTTCGTTTCATACATACGTGTATATTAATTTTGATGTAATAAATTATTTCTAATTAATGTTTTCCCTTTGAACATATTTAGAAAAATATGATAAAATATTACTGTTTTTAAATTTTGTTTCAGGTGTCTGTTAGCTTTTAATAAAAAATTACAGCCTTTTAAAAGAAAATATTTTTGTTTTAAGTATAAACATAACGTTTAAAACTGATGTTTTCGCTTTTAAAAACAATAATATTTATTCAAAGTCAGACATGTGTCTGAAACAAAGTTAAAAACAGTTATATTTTCTGTCATATTTTTCTCTGTACATTTATATGTTATATGTAAATTGTATTTTATTTATTTTCGCTTGTAAATCTTTTACTTTCTATTTAACTGTAATAATTATTCATCATAATGACAAGATATTATGTTATTCAATATAATTACAATATCTAATCAGCATTCCATTCGCTGGATTCGATACTAAAATTGATTTATAGGATTTTCGGTTTTTTGTACAATTCACAAGTCAGTTATCATACAATTATATGTTTCCTTTTCCATGCTTTCGCAAAGTTATTAAAAACTGAGTGTTAGTGAAACGTCCAGTTTAACATTCTCAACATATAATAATTGAAACTCGCGGGTAGTGTAACCGCACAACTGTTCCTATAATTAGTTCAATTTAGTCAACAAACTAATACTGGCAGAATATTAACTATGATTAAATGTGAATCAATTTGCATCAACAATGAAACTATAATATTCGTATTTATAAATAATAAATAAATAATATTTACATTTAATTAGATAATCAAATACATGTCTATTCTAATAACAATCTATAAATAATTTATATGTAATGATTTTTCTGTCATTCATGTGTTTAAAATATAAAGAAGTAAAGGAAAGAGAAAGAAATAAAATAATAGTTAAAGTATAAAAAAATTATTGTTTTAATCAGGTTACTAGTTATGTTTAGGAATAAAAGAAGCTTATTTAATATATGCTACATCAAATTCATAGATTGTTAGGTTGATAAAAAATGGAAAGAATTAATAGTGGATGGGTAGTTGTTGATAAAAATTTTCCTTTCTTCAACAAATTCGAAAATTTAACTCTATTTTCTGCCAGTAAAGCCACCTCTTAGAGGATATATGTTCATGCTCCTATTAATAAACAGTAAAATCATCCTACTTTTTTCTCACTGTGTAATTAATGGATCTGGAATATTACCAAAACGTAAAGGCTTTTTATGATATCTCCGGAATCAGAGTACATTTCCGGATTACTGGAATTTCATAATGTGAACGTTTTATGTATACTGTAAAGTATAATTTTGAATATAATACTGCTGATTTGAATTAAAGTTAAATTAATGTTACTGTTACTATTGTCTCAGTATTCAACATTACAAACAATCTTGATACTTATTTTGATAGAAATCCTCAATACTAATAATAATGTATTTAATGTAATTTTGTTACAGTTAAATATATGCCCGGGTAATTTCCTTTATTTTTTACAGTTAAACTCAAGATTAATCGAAGAAATCAAGTGTACGTTTGCTATTAAAAAAATTGTTAAATAATTGAAACAGTTTCGAGCACTTAATTTCAATATAAGTAATAATTTATTTTATGAACACAATTGCGTGAAATAAATTGCTGGATTATTTGTATTGTTAAATAATGAAACCTTTAATTAAATTACTTGAACTAAAACTGAACGATTTGCTTCTCGTAAATTTAATTTTTCGATGCACCTGAACTCAAAAAAACGTATTCATTTTGTTCCGTATAATTTTTATATCCCCGTGAATGATTAAAGTAATTAAATTCTCATTTGACAGGTCGCCGTTTTTTCCATTTCACACTTTTTCCATAGCAACATTTCATTCTCAATCACGGTTCATTAACTTCGCGATATTACGTTAGAAAATAATATTTTCTGCAAGAATAATTAACGATCATTGTTCAATGTTGCGAAATAAACCGGATACGTACTTAAAAATGTGAATTAACGACTTTTTATTTCCAAGTTGCATTAATTCGGTACCGGTAAAATTGACAAAAGCAAAGCTCTTCCTCATTTAATATTCCGCCTCTTGCTGGCATTGGAGGTTGACATTGCGACATCCATACATGCCGCAATAACGAGCAAATAGCTTATTTGCGTAAAAACCAAACATCGCTCCGACATTCTGATGCTTCCATCACATTGATGTATATATGTATCGAATCATAAATTCGCATACACGCGGGCTTTAATGTGTACATTCTGAATGTTCGAAAAATACTTGTTTACGTCTTGCCAAATGTTGCAACGTTCGTGTTGACCTTTGCATATAATATAAACTTATCGATCGAAATATAACAATTAAACTCATGCTTCCGTTGCGTTAAGTGCATTTAATTATTTTATACATTCACAAATCGTTTATCATTGAAGCTCAGCGCGAGGACGTAAACGAGTGGATTCTCGAAGGGCGGAAAAAAAGTATTCGCTTTGGTAGGTAAATGAGTTTATCTAGCAATTTTTAACTGATTTAGTAAGAATTTATTCTATTTGCAGAAGGACCTAGATATTAAATGGACTAAAATGAATATTTAAACGTTACATAAACTGTATGGCTGATTCAACCATACACTTATCCTATAGGGACTCAACATAACTTCATTTTGAAACGAAAACTACTTGGATTGCACTGTGTTTTGGATTAGATAAATTGGAATGACTCACATAAATTTCTTTGGCTACGATAATTATAATTTCTACCCATGTCAATAATAGCCAAACAATATATCTAACTTAAATAGAAATTTCGTAGTGCACTTCATACTTTTTCTTTCCCGTGAAGTAATGAAATAAATTTTTAGAAATGTGCAAAATTCCCCGGGTCCTGAACGGACGGAATTATGAAATTAATTAAACAAATGAATTCCCCAGATCCGGGGAGGTTATTCGAACAGCGTGTAATGAAATTGCATCAGTAAATTAAAGTCATATTTTAGTCGCCGGAGACGTTCATTATTTGGCCAACTTACGTGGACATCTCCGCGCGGATTTACGCGTTATTATGGATGACTTTCCGGATGACTATATTTAACGTCGCGCGTTCATTTATTTAGGCCGGCTGCAAAGGTTAGACAACGCAAGTGACGGGTCATCTTGACAGCGCCATTATTATTAAGGATGACTGGCGCGACATATCAAAGGATTCGAAGAAAATATTAACTTCGACGTGTACGCCGCCGGCGGTGCTACCCAACTTTGTTAACGTTCGCGAGAGGCTTTAATGGAAGGTCGATGTTCGTTCGCTCCGTATTTTAATGAATTATGAAATATCATTATTCGCTTTACACTCGGGAAAATAATCAATATAATTTTCATCTCCAGTCCCTTGAAGATGTTCCTGGCTAATCGACATCTCTTTGCCTTTGGAATTGTGGTATCGTTTTCTAATACTAATCTAGGTGGAAATGCGATAATCACTCCGTAATAATTTAGTTAAATACCTCCTAGCAGGAAATATTGTGCCGGCCCAGTAAATACGCGGTACAATTTTTTTGAACCAACAGTATAGACACAAGTCTGGATCAACTGTGCCTGATATGTCTTACGTACGGTTATGTTCTGTTGATAACCAAGTTCGAATCATTTATATATCTGTTTACTAGAGTTTGGCTGACAGTCCTGTGCCTTAATCGAGCCAGTATATCCACTAGGCAATTTCCTGCAGGGTTGATAGTAAAAACGAATCAAAACATTTTTTTCTTGTTTATTTTGTTAAAAAGATTATATTTCCTAGAGGTAATTTTACTTTTTTTATTACAAAAGAACACGAACTTGTCCATTAACGCGCTATTAACGTTTTGTATAATAAATTGAACAGCTTTCACGACATTTTTACAATATTAAACAAAAAGAAAGAGGTCAATTTTCATGCGGATTCATTGTTTGAGTCAAAGCCAGTCCTACCTCCGCTTTCCGCATTTTCTTTGATTATTAATTTTTTTAATTGTTGACGAAATTTAATTACGCGGTTTTCAAAGTCCATTTTCCAATTTCCCCTGAATAGGGGATCCCGTCTATTAAGTTTATTTCGCAAGAACAAATGAAGAGCCGTGCCGCGGTGCGTAATTCGCGGAAGCATTGTCCGTGCGTTGACCCTGCCCTCGCCCCACGAAGGGTCGGGGGGCAATTTTACGGGCAAATTATTTTTCATTTTGCTCGCGCGAGCGAATCGTTGAATTTCGCGACGCTTCCCTTTTGAGGGAGCGAATGTTGATGATTTATAAAAAGTGCCATTAGGAGCACTAAAGCGGACGACTGGCCGTTTTAATAACGTAATTACTTTCGACTAAATGCAGGGTTTCTCTCAGAAATATTAGCGGAAGGAAAGTTTTCAGCGCGGGGTTTGGCCGGGCATAAAAGTATTCGGAAGATGCCGAATGATTTCAGTGTCTGCGGTGTAATTGACAGCTGAAAGGGGTTGACTGACTGCGAATAATGAATGAAATGTGGTTCAGCATTTTCATTGTTCCCTGTATTGATTTATCGCTAAATATTTGACGCCGGGGGCAAATTTATTGAAACGATTAGAGGCCCGAAATTTATTGAAATTTTCGATATATTAAAAATCGCCCGATCAATTACCGAATACTTTCGGACTTCAATCAAAGGATTTCCACGATTTTTTTCTCCATTTAAGGCCGTCGTATTAAAATAAATTATCTTTCGTGGGCAACGATGAAGCATATTCATGAAAAATACTTTTGAGTCATCGTATGAAATCGCAAGTCCGATGCATATCATTAACGATTATACAACAATACTCGACAACAGCTCCGTTCCTATGTATAATAAAGCGGTACTAATTAACATATAATACTTGTTATCCTTGTGCAAAAATGTTAATATTATCGTATCATAGCACGCATTTATCACCATTCCCTGTCTTCGCTATTAATTATTTCTACAGCCTAGTTTCGGATACGTCAATTAATCTTAATAAATATTTTCTGCTCGGAAATATATTGCTAGACGCAAATGTGTAACTTCTTCCTCATTCGTACATGACAACCGATTGCAATCATAAGTGACCCGGGATGACGAATGTTATTTTGAAGGTGGACTCGGTCAGTGACTTTGGTTCCGAGAACGCAAACGCGTACTTTTTTTTTCCCCCTACCACCTCACAGTGGAGCGGTTTGAATGTGTATAAGCGCGGAGGGTCTTTCAGGGGATAACCCTAGAACTCACGGTAGCCGACCCTTTTGAGCTCTTTCTATCGGCGATTTTCCTCAGGGCCTCGCAACGACAGTCTAATCGCGTGCTCCGAAAGAGGAAACCTGACGTTTGCTTAGCGGCTTTGTGCGTGATTTTGCGCGCGTGTACGTACGCCCCCGTGTGTGTACACAGGTTTAGGCTTGTGTGGGTGCGAGCGTGCGTCCGTATGCGAACGAGCGTGTGTAAGACACGCCGGACTGTAGTATAATGTTAGTACACTACCATGCAACATAGGAATTGCAAATTTACCGAATGCATTTCATGCATATTGCAGCGATTGTAAAATGCTCTATTCAGCGTTTAATGTTGATGAAAAGTGGACGCTCGCGCCACAAAAGAATTTATTTGCCGTGACACCTTGAAACAAATTGTTTCATTAATCAAAATAATTTTAGCGCTCCGTCCCGCCGAGTAGGCCGTACTATCGATCGCTCAGGTTGCGCCAGGTCGGATGAGAGTTTTCGAATGTTTCTTTGATGATATCACCGGGGCGATTCAAACATTCTATTACCGTGCCAATGCAAATCACATCTGTGATCAAAAATACTGCTCTTCGATTATTCGATTCGATGATGCAAATTGAAAGTATCGTGACTGCTCGGCGTAGTTGCAGCGATATCTCCGACTCTTTCAGCCAATTTGTTTGTAATTTTCAAAAATTTAGAGAACCATTTCGAAAGTAGTTTATGTAGCTTGTAACGTGCGGGGAGATAATTGTCCATTACGAGGTGAGCTCGTACTATTAAATACTATTAAACACCTCATGCATTTTGGTTATATGTGTACGTGATAGAGAAATGATTTGGTTTGGTGGAAAATATTGCTTTCGTAATTCGACCTCGAATCTTCTGATGCGTGCTAAAGATTTTTTTCATCGCAGTGACACATTTATCGGCGAGAAAGAAAATTTTAAACAAAATCGATATTGTTCAAGAAACGCATTAAAAACGTGATTTCCCCTTTTCTCAACAAGTAACGTAAAAAGACTTTATAGTATACATTTGTGATAAAAAAGGAGGTGCGTTACAAAATTTTTATTTGAAAATCGCTTCGCCAAATTTATACGAATTGATATAATATGAAAGTTGGGGTATTAAAGGTTTCAGTTAAAAATAGTGGGTTGTGTGAATATTAACGAGGCTGTATTTTTATTAAAATATACGATTATGCTCCTTTAAAAAATATGTATCTTTTATAACAATGCTTCACTTTCGGTTTAAGACCTTCATTTAAACCTTTTTGCGAAAGAGGATTTAGTTAGAATATGTATTCCGGTGAAATGTGCATTTAGTTTTGAATATTGATAGCCATACACTCGTATGTAAGTAAAATGAACATATCGACATATGAAAATGTAGTTTTTAAGTTACAATAGTTACAGTAATATAGTAAAATGAAATTTTGATATTTCAAATATTTTATATAAAGCTGTAATTGTTGAAACATTTTGAATCAAATTTGTTGTTTGTTTTTAAATTGAATTTAAAGTGTTTGAAATGAAAACACTTTTTCACAGTGTATTTTTGTAAGTACATCAATTCCTTCAAATTAGCCAAATTACTAACGCAATTAACAAACAATTTATACAATCCATTTTGTCTGTTTATGCAGTTGTCTAAACTATAAATAACAGGTGATCGCATTTAATCGTCATCCAATGTTGATTTAATCATAATTTAGCTCACTTTACATTAATTCCTCTCCTGCAAGAATGATTTTAATAGAAATTTCCATAAAATATTTTTTTAGACAATGAATTCTGTAAATGAAGCTATCAATTACAGCTTGATTGTTCAAACAATTTTAATACTCATTAATCTTTCAACAAAAAACAATTTAAAAAAAAGAATACTCATTTAGAAATAAATAAAAATTACAAATCGTTAAAACATGGTCGGATTAAATAACTTTAATAATAATAGCAACGAAAATAAATCACATAGATCAAATGTACTATATTTATTGTTATTTGCGAATAAACAGAAATAGAGTACTAAGTAAATATCGATTCGCTAAATTCTTTCATCTTTGTATAAGTATGATAACAATTTTATTCAGTGTTCAATGTATATTTTCATAGTACAATAATCAATACCTTTATTAAACATGAAGATAAAGAAATAAATTATTTGAAATCAAATTACTTTTTATACTAACAGAAATATATTTATATTTGTTGTGATATTTTATAATGCCTCGGTAATAGGTGTGCATTTATAGTATTCTTTATAATATGATATGGCAAAATTAATAAAATATAATCCGAAAAAATAATAGAAAAAAATATCGTTATTAAGAAAAATATCGTTATTAGAACCCTTTACCTCACAGTCACCAGTCGCATAGTTTACCACTACTCTACTCCGTCACCTCAACCAATATTGATTTTCAGCAAACTCCACTGTGGATGTGAGATGGGCGTGGCCTATACTTTCCAAATCATTTATTTTGTCTTCTTTTGTCATATATTTTTGTAATATTTTTCCTAAAATACTACATATTGTAAGGAATACTAGAAACAAACACATATCCCCGAGTTATTATAAAATGTAGTAGCAACTACTTCTAAATTTCTTGTATTATAACTCGTAGATTTTGAAAATGGAATTTCGTATATGTAATTATATTTATAAGACAATTTTTATTAACAAATGTATACTACTTTTTCGTCTGCTCGGAAGAAAAGTAGGTCAGGGGATTAGGTAAGAATGTCGGTACGTCATAGATGCTCAAAGTAGTAATGACCGAAGCGATAAGAATAAGAGTAAGATGAAAGAACAAATGATCGTTTACTCGAGACTGAGATATTTATGTACATGTGTACACGTAACAACAAAGTGTGTGAGAAGTTGCTCGCTTCGCTGCTGTGAGTATCTGTAATAACAATAGGAACAGTGGTAGAAATAAAATCTCTTGCACTTTTCATTGCTACACGTGATAATGAGGGGCAAAAAAAAAGAAACGTTATTCTTATCATGATTCCGCTGTTACATTATACCTCGCATTTAGACTGTAATCGCATAAAAGATTTGAAACGTAATAAGAAGCATAATAAGAGTAACGTTTTGTAATCTTTAGAGCGCGAGAGCAAAACGCAAAATGTATATTTTGTTGACAATGCTTCTTCTTCAGCGATCCGATATGAATAATAGTACGTGCATATCGCATTGTAAGCCGCGCAAGATTTGCATTGCGAATATTTCACTTGAATGTATGCAAGATGATTATTGACGTTCTTCAATGTTAAGGAATATGAATTAATATAGAATTTGGTATTAAAATGCTATTCATGCCATGTTTTCAGTCATTGAAAACGGCGGAATTTAATTATTGTTATCTATCTTTTAGAAAATCAAAGCTGGGAGGATTATTAATGTTTAGATTACAATTAAAAGGCGGAATTCGTTTTGCTCCGGGAGTACGAAATTGAGCGACGAATAATTCATAAGATGATTAATTACAATTTTAAACTTTGAAACGATTTCGCGCACTTATTATTTTTGTCGTGATTAATATTATTATATAAGGAAATTTATATTTTTGAATGAACATTGTAGACGCTCCGGGATGAAATAATAATTTTGATTTATGACTTAGCAACGTTCTAAAGAATGTTTAAATGCTTTTTGAATTAAAAGCCTTCTGAATTACTCAAGAGGAATCTGAACGAATAAATTTCTTTTGAAACGAAAGGTGTATTTTGTGCGAAATATACTTTACGGTTTTTCGACATAACTTTGCTAAATTACCATTTTTCATATAAGGCAGATCGCATAAGGTATAACGCAATATTAATATGTAAATACTCTAAACTAAAGCAAAATTTTATTAGTAATCATTGTGTTTAATTTTCCTAGATTTAGATATATATTTTAAATTAATGCAAATGAAATATGTGCATAGTTATTGAAGCGTGTATGGAATAAGTTAATATTAAAAGTAATCTATAATAAAAAATTTGGTAAAAATATATTGCAATATTTTATGTTGCTATGAAGGTAAAATAAGTTTTCCTTTACATCCTATTCTCTTAATACTGAATAACATGACATCAAAGTTTCAATACTTTGTAACTATTTTTAATTACGTTCTTCACAAGACTAGAAAAGAATTTATTTTTATATAAAATAGAAACGGGAAAGAGAGAATGTCATTCATTCTTTGACTCGAAAAGTAATTTAAAGTTATTTTTCTGCCATTTTAAAGTAGTTCTATAAAGGAATATGAATTTAAGATAATCTTAAAATACTTGCAATTGAAGCCTCTATTTAGGTAAAATGTAATTTGATTTTATATTAAGCAACTTTATCAAGCTTTTATTATTAGAAGGTGTTTTGATTAATAATCATGAAGTATTGAATTATTACCCGAATTAAATGCAGATATATTCACTTATGCTCATGAGAGGAACTTATTTTTAAAAACTTATTAAATCAAAATTAAAAAAAATTAAATATATTCATTATTTAATAAATATTATTTTTAACACACACGGAGAAAAACGTTTCTGTCATTACAATATGAATTGCTTTGTTAAGTTGTATATGTTAAATATATTTTATTTAGAATAGAAATTTATTATGGTTTCAGATAATTCGATCCTCTTGCAATGTCGACTAAAATGTCAATTTTCTCATGATAATAATACAACAACATGACATCACTGTAACACCTGTATAAAAAAAAAATTTAATATAAAATTGTTGTAGATGTTACATTTCATAATGTTGGGACAATATTAACATTATAACAGTGTTACACCATCACCAATTGGCGTTGCTTAAACACTACAATTTTCTCCGTGTATTCACCATAAAGTGTCAATAAATTTCAAACAATAACTTAAAAAATAATACAAATAATTATATAGAAGGAACCTCCAAAAAATAAAAAATACGAAAACTCAACCACTATTGAATTGGAACACTATAACAATGTAATTGGCGGTCATAAATATAACAATGTCGCGAACCCGCAAATTATTCTGGCCATTTTTGTCCCGTACAGCAGGTTAAAAATAAACCGCGTTACACTAGCAATAATATTACAACAGGTATATCGGCTGCTGTCGCAGGTATCTCATTTTTCTTCGGTGTAATTGGTCAAAATCCATCAATAAACCACTTTGGCGGGGACAGACGTCCTAATGCCGGTGGCTTGTTCAATCCCCGATAGAGAGCAAATAAATTGTCCGCAACAAATAGACACGTGTCAATTTTAAAATGAAATCCTTGAGTTTGCAGAGCGATATTGAGGGTGCCTTACTTCGAAAATCAAAATCCACTGACGTACTGATCATTTCTCATATTATATTATGATAAATTTGACAAACGTATAAACTTGAATTAGCATAAAGTAGTTTCAATAATGGATCAACAAATTTTTATAAGACTCCATTTATTCAAGATAGTAACATTATATTTTTCGTCACTCGAGGCGCAAAAAAGGCACTTTTCGCTCCCTCGTGTCGAAAAGTAACATACGCGCCACGGGAGAATCGTGAAAAATTTAGTGCACTACTAAATTTCTATTTAAGTTAGATATATTGTTTGAATCAGCCATTCAAATATATCTAATCGTCAACACAGTGAAATCCAAGTAGTTTTCGTTGACAGATTGAGGTTATGTACAGTCCCTATAGGATAAGTGTATGGTTGACTCAGCCATACAGTTTATGTGACGTATAAATATTCATTTTAGTCGATTTAATATCCAGGTCCTTCTGCAAATAGAATAAATTCTTACTAAATCAGTTAAAAATTGCTAGATAAACTCATTTACCTACCAAAGCGAATACTTTTTTTTCCGCGTGGCTATTGTATCCAGGCAATATGTTGAGTATTTTATATAATTAACAAACTGCGCGATCTGTTTGTTGTTTGTTGGTGGGGTGTTAAAATAAAGGACAGTTACCGTAACCGACTTTAGGGATTGAGGTATCCTCCGATAAACTCCCCAGCAGAATGTAATCTTTTACATTCGTTAACGGCTTGCCTTCAAACGTTTGATGTAAAGCTCGGTGCGTGCTTTAATCAGCCGATCGAATGTTTGTGCATTAGCCAAGCTTTCACACGCTTCCAGTGTAAAGCCGACCCTTCCACCGCTTTGCAGGAAATTACGCTGCCTTCCTTTCAGCCGCTCCATTCTGCTACTTCCGCCCTTCGATTCTGACAAATCCTATGCAGAGCCCCTGCCTCTATCACTTATCCGATTGCGAATAACCTATACGCAATCAATAATAACTGAATTTTGTTTCGTCTGATGGTCCTTTTAAATCGCCGTTAAAACGCTTGTGGCTCTAAAAGGAGTTAACCGGATTGCAGCATATTGCAACTTTTATGCAATTACCCATTGCGAGTTATTTGCATTCATATATCAAATTATTTATGGCACGTAAGTTTGTAAAAAGGGCAGTAATTGCTCTGTGGAAGTTCGCAAAATTTTAACGTTTCGAAACCTTTGTACTTCAAATAAACATAATTTCATTGTTTAATGGAATATAGGAATTAACATTTTATTTAATATGACGCACGTATTTATAGAAAATACGTGTAATAATAACGCGAAAGATGTTGAAGTTAATGTTTCAAGTTTTCTAATTATCAACTGACGTCAAAAGTAGACTGAAATCGTGACCGCTCTTGAGTGAAGATAAAAAATCGTTTCTTTATCTTTTTGGCACGGTGCTCTACGTGTTACCCAAAAGTTGGAATAATTTTCAAAAGTTATTTGAGTTCTTGGTAATTAAAATAAAGTTTAATTTCTTTTTATACAGAACAAATAATGGTCTTTTAATGAAATTGATTAAAAAATGAGTTAATCAAATAAATTAGTGAAGTAATTGTCGAATTTCTTACTTATTTCGTCGTACAAATTTCAATATAAACTGCAATACAGAAACAAATACCCCCTACTCTGAAACTTGAAATATAAGTAAAATGAAGGATAGGTCTTTTTCAATATTAACATTGAAAAGCAGTTTAAAATGACATCGTACTCCCCTCCACCGTATTCCAGAATGATTCAACACCGCGATAGAGCCGTAGCTTGATTCTTTATATAAATATTTCTAGTAAAAACTTGTGCTTGTGCCTTTTTTTTCCTCGCTACCTCATATCGTTGTAAGACGGAATTGGTTATGCATCAAGATGAATGGAATTTCACGTAATTAGGTTAGTCAGAAGCTAAAATAGAAGACGTTTGCTACTGTAGCACAATTTTGTAAACTTATGAATGTCCAATTATACAGGATTCGGACGGGCTTTGAAGCTTCTATAAAGCTCAAAGCTCCGTACCAGTATAAAAAGTGCGGTCCCGTGGGCTTGCTTCGAGCCCTGAATTAAATAAGCCACAGTAAACATTAATGATGAGTTCCTCAAGTCGACCCTAGACAAATTATTAACTAAAATCATTTTTTTTCCATTGAATGCATATTTAAACGTTCCTAATAAGTTCTCTGAGATGGCGGTATTTTTGTAAGCTGCAACATTTACTTTGACACTGCCCTATATCTTACCTTATTAACAATTTAATTAACTATGAAAATTTACACCCATGAAGAATTGAGGTGTAATTAAGCTGTATTATTTTTTGGGGTGTTGAAAGAGGTAAAAAAATTTAAGAAGAAATTTAAATTCCTACTTTAGTATTTTTGTTAAATTACATTGAAATAATTCCATACGAAAATGGACTACATTTAATATATTTTATATGGTATAAAAATTCAATGTTTTGTTTGGTAATATAATCTGTCAGTTACATATTTCTCATCGTTATATAATTTAGAGATATTGTATTTTAAAAATGATTTTTTATTTTCCTACTTTTGAAGAATGAAATATTTAAATTAATAGTATTATAAATTATAAATATTTGATTAATATAAGTTATAGACAAATTTAATCATATTCAATCGATTTTTTTCACATTAATAAATATATATTATAATTCGTATACCTAATTTTGAATTTTAAGGGGAGTGAAATATAGATTCACTCAATAATATTACATAATTAATAATATTACATAAAGTAATAGTAAAATTGAAAACAATTTATATCTATTTGAGGATATCTCTGAAGAGTGAAAAATATTACTATTAAAAATAGTAAAAATGATAATTGTCAAAGCAATTTGTAGTACTTTTGTACTAATATTTACTAATGACTTTTAAATTCTACTGTTATTAACAGTAAAAATAATTACATTCCCAATATATCCTCAAATTGATACAAAAAATAGTAATTTGTGATATATCTTTTTTATCAGTGTAGTTCATCTAATAAGAACGAATAAGGACGAATAATGAAAGAAGAAAGTGTTTACATTGGCGCGATACGGTAAAAGGCAATAACAGCAACTCACTGTTCCCCATAAATCTCGTAAACTTACGAGACTAATTCCTGATGAAAATGTGCACAAAGTTGGCCGGCGTTTTCTTAATTAAAAGACGCTCATATATGATTTCTCGTGCATACACGACGCCGCGTAATCGCGACTCAGCATCGCAATCCAAATTCTTATACCCCCGTATGCAAATATCAAAACGTCTGGGGAATTTGCGGCGGTTTGTCCCGGGGTCTGCCGCTTGTTATCGCGGGATATCGCATTTTGCGTCGAGTGTTATGCTCGGTGTACGTAATATAAGTTTGACTAACGTTGATAAAGAAAATTTCGCGACGATAAAAGCTTCAGGCGAGCCATTGTCATGTAAAATGCAAAGGATCGTCGCGACTTTGCGCCCGAACTCATCGTAAATTATGTACCTTTGTGTAATATTTGCGCATTTTCGTGTGTTACAGGCGGTCTCGGAGAAGCTCGAGCTGGCGCCGGCGGGAGGTCGGTCAGAGCCCCAGGTAATTTCAGTTTCTGTTTAATTTTCCCTCTATTCAAACTCCCACTTTTTTTCTGCTGCTTAGCCTCCTCGCATTTTAATACCAACTACACATTGGCTGATTTTCGATTTCCGATATAGGTGGCGACATTGTGCGAGCCCGGCGAAGTTTACTTGGCGCAACACATGGGCGACCAAGGTCGGTGGGTCTCATCGACGGACAATAAAAGTTGCATGACCGACAAACTAGAGATCCTGGATTACTGTAAAAAGGTAAGAAGGATGGCGTTTCTGTTCGCCCGTGTTGCCATTTTGCGCGCTCTTATCGAGGCAACAGAATTTGTAAGATATTTTACGATGAGACGCATCTGATTTGAGGGATAAAAATTATTACGAGGTAAAAATGCTCGCTATGCAGATTTAAATGTTATTGCCGATAAAACTTTTACGTATTAATTCTCCTTCGGTATAAGGAACGCATGCTTAAAAATAATGTCGAGCTGTGCTAAAGAAAAAGTGTTGACAAAATTGTTAAAAAGTAGGTAAAAAAATGTTTAATGCAGTTAAAATGAATGTTGCTTAATATGGAGAATGTTATAAAGAACTTTGAGAAGAAATACGAAGAAGAAAAATTCTTGTGTCTTAAAAAAATATTTTAAAATGTATCTATGTAAATATTCTTTTAAAATACATTAATTTAAAGGTATGTAATAAATTCAAAGTATAACTAATGTATTTCAAAAATTCCTGTGTCGTGACTGTAATTAAATACACGAGGTTTCATTTGACTTGAACATTAATTTTCATGTAATTGCACAGTTATCGAATATTATTGCATAAGTATTGCAAGTTCAATTTAGACATCAAAAGATCAGGGAACTCGCGAAGTCTCTTTGTAAACAAAGAATATTGCAAATTTGCAATGATTTTTTAAGTAGTTTTGATTCTCAAGTTCAGGCAATATGGATTGCTGGCAAATGAGTTTCTTATACCAACATAATGATTTAACCGAAACTTCAATTTCAGAAAGGAAATTTGAAATGCTTTATTATTTTAATACGTAAAAGTGGTTTAGTGTTGGCGTCTTTATTTTACATAATATATTGTTACGGTGGTGTATCTTAGTCGGGCACTTATTCGGGAAATATAACTGATTTTATTTTCATAAACAAGCCCTTAAAATATTACGACGTATAATTCTAAGCAATTTTGAGTCGAAATAGCGAACTCTTTTATGATCTTAAAATTGTTCAGATTCATAATTCCAGCACAAACAGCTCTTCCGCTCGTCTTCTTGCAAATAGTTCACGCAAATTAAACTTACCTTTTTAAATTCAACTCGTACCTTCCTTAATCGCTCAATCTCGTTTGCCATAAAATGCGACCTTTGCCATTAAATCCGCAAACCGTAGCATTTTGAGGGCGGTCGCTTAACTTTCATGTCACATTGCTAAAGCGCAACACAAAACATCGCGTTTAAAATTCGAAAAAACAAGGACAAACGAGTTTTTTCTTTTGACGAACCGTAACGCCGTAAAATAAGTTTGACGCGAACTTTATTTTCCAGCAAAGTCAAATGTGAATTCGAAATATATTCACATCCGGTTCTTTCGGGAAAGGCAACTGAAATCGCGATGACTTTGTCGCTGATATTTAATTCGACATTTTATTCGCGCAACGGAGCATTTACCTTTTATGCTTTCTTTGTATTTTGGTCGAGAAATTTAAATTACATTGCTCTTTCTTGGACACGTTTGAATTTCGCGCCAATAAACCCGCGCGCATTTCAAACGAAATGCCGCCTCCCGGTGCGCTTTGCACGGTAATTATTACCGGGGTATCGTTGAACTGTTACAAATGTTCGCGTTCCTTTTTAAATTAAATTTCAATTAGTTCGGTAGCCTTCCGTAGGAACGTGACATGTCTAGACAAACGATCCTTTCACTTCGCGAAATGTCCCTTGGGTTTCAAGTCACGCGCGACACGGAACTGAAAACGGCTCCGCAGAATCCAATTTGTTTAATTTCATTGCAATAGTAATCCATTCCTCGCTATTTATGAAATTTTTAATGATCGGCGATGGACATAAATGAGCGTGTTCGTCATTTCTGTTGCCTTTGAGGTACGGACGAAAAGCCAAATTTTCAGTCATAATTTTAACCATTCATTTTCTCTTGATAAAAAGAATAAATATCAGAAATATTAAATAAAAGAAAACAAATTATTCCAAAACTTCAATATTTATATAGTCAAGATGACTTGGTAAAAAATAATGCATCTCTTAATATTTGAAATATTTAGTCTCAAAAGTCATTTTTTAATTTGCTAAATAAGAATAAATTTCTTCTATTTCCAAAAGTAATACATTTTAATATATTAAAGTTAATTGTATCATTTTATTTTAAGATTATTTTATTACATACTTTCCCTGTAATATAATTGCTTTTAAAGATATAAAAGAAATTTAAATTTACGAAATTATCCAAGTTTTCCTTTATTCTATATTCCTTCAAATTGTTTTAATTTTATTCAAATTTTATCCAGGAAATAAACTTGTCGGGTATTATTAATCTATATAATTAAGGGAAACACGTGTATGATAACGATAATTTTATAATAATGAGATGTACGAATTCGTTGATATCAAATGTTGTGCATCTACATCTACCTCGTGAAAATGCGTGAATACGCGCATGCGGTTTATATATTCTTAAGATAAGTGGTGTATAACCCTCCCCGAAGTATGACTCACAATTCTGAACAATTCCCCCGAGTCGCATATTGAAACACTGGCGCCACGATGTACGCGGACACGTAACCGGATACGTTCTTCAACCTTTAATTAACTTATCTCCCACCTTCTCTTAAAGAAAAACAGACTGCAAAACTTATTTCATCCTGTCGTTTCAAAAATTGCCTTAATTCGTTTTTTACTAATTAAAAATATTCAAAATACTTCTATTCTAAACTATAGAGAAATTAATTGCAAAAAAAAACGTTTAGCTTAATTTTTTTATTTTCAAAATGATTTTTAAGTAATTATTCTTAATGTGAAAAAGCTTTAAAATTCATTCTTTTTCTTAACGACGTTTAAATTTCGAATATTATTCCCAGTCTATTGACGAAATTGTTTATTACTTAATGGTACAATTTACCATTTCAAATTGATACCCTTATCATTTACTATGATTGCTTAATAACTTAATTCTATGTAATTATCGGTTCAATCATTCGCCAGTATTCGGTGAATTACTCACATGTTTACAACAATTGTTATTGTAACATGGTAAAAATGGAACTATAATCGTACCAATGCACGTTATTTTTATTATTTAAATAAAAAACGTGTGTAATTTTGTAAAATTAAAGGTTCATTTCATATATGACTGTAGTATTTTATATATATAATAATATTTATGTTTGACGTAATCCATCTTTTGCCAAATATAAACAAATTATTGTCTGAATTAATGAAACTATTATAAGTTACGGATTAAAAACGAATGAATAAAAGAAATAGCGAAAACAGAAATAAATTTAATTAGCAGAGTTACAAATGTTGACTTGTGATTTTAAAATAAATGTATATTTTCAAACTTAGAATAATTCAAATAAAATATTAACTGAATGAGAAACTGAAAAAAGTTAACAATATATTGTGAGTTTTTGCAGGCACGAAAACTTCGCGTACAATTTTTGCAATTATAAAAATGTAAATATTGAACGACCGTGTAAAGTGCAACTCATTGTTTTTTTTTTTAACTATTTGGAGAAACTTGTAAAGTTATTTGTACGTCTAAAACTTTATACGGGTTTCTCACGGAATCAGTAGTGCAACTGCGTATTGCGATGAACATTACACTTAATAAATCAAGAAATGTCCATTGCAGTTGTCGCAATAGTTATGCAAATAATTCGTTGTAAACAAGATTATGAAGTGTGCATAAAGCGGGAAATAGGTCAATTTTCCAAACCCGCAGCTGAAAAATCAACAAAAGTCGACTTATTAATTATATTCCGACCGTCGCTCGAAATCGAAATTAAAGTCGAATGTATGAACTAATGCTGCGATTTATTCGTGGTTTTTAAGATGTTTTTACAGTATTGAGCAAGTCGGGAAAAATGATTCCGTCAGATGGATTGAACTGAAAATTTTTTAAATAAGTATTTACCAATGACAGAAAAGTTTTCAACGTGCACTTTAATCAATTGGATGCCATTTTAGTATTGGGATTCGTGTCGTTTCTCAAAGTTGTTCCGCTTGTCGGTTTACAAATTGAAGCGCAGTTAAATTCCTGAGAAAAAATCTTAAATCCCTTCGTCTTTTCGTATAAAATAGAGCTCATTGTTTTTCCACGCTTTCCAATTTCGTTTCAATCGGGTTAACGTACGTTCGCGTTTGGCAATACATATTTAAGTGAAATACACTCGAAGTAAAATGTTAGATTAAAAATTATTATATTCTATCAAAATGATTGTTTATCTTATAACTTTTTTTTATAATATAAGATAAATATGACATGTAAACAAACTTTGTACCCATTTTCTGATACCGCGTAATAATTTTTATCGTAACTTTTTTTAGCGCAAGGGATGTTAATTTTAGAATAAAAGGATGTTGGGAAAATATATCAGTTTTGATTTTAAAATACTAAAAGATGAAAGAGAAAAAGGTTTTCGTATATACAGGGAAAAAAAATTCATTAATATGAATTCATTTTATAAAAGAAAAAGTAAATGGAAAACAGTTTTGATTGTAGGAAGAGAATAATTTGCACCTGATGTCATTGTCGCATTGTCACGTATAAACTGCAAGTAATGTTGCAAAAAAATAAGAAAAATAAAAATTTATTGCAAATTTCGTAATTTTTATTGTCAAAACCATGTTATACTATATATATTTCTTGAGGTTCATTCTATGCAATTATTTATACAAATTTTTAAGTTATTGTTTGAAATTTATTATATTAGTTGTGCTATTTTGTTCTGTAATGTTTTGTTTTCTGTGCATTGTTTTCTGTAATACAGCATATGTGCCGTTAATCTGTGGACGTGCATGTGTATGTCTGACTAAATGTGCATTTAAACCACTGAATTGTATAACTTCAAATTTGTGGATAAAACCAGATTTACTATTCGATTTTAATGAATATATTTGTTTTATTCTCTGACCTTTGCTTAAGAAAAATAACTACTTTTCTCAGAAGATGACATAATTTAATAACAAAACGTGTTTTTATTAAACTTGTTTGCAATGTTAATATTAAAACAACCAATAAAAGCATTCAATGAATATATTTTGCTGACAAATGAATTTTGTTTTAAAATTATATACAGAAGAAAATAATGTATTAATAGAATCATTTGAGAAACAAAGAAACTAATTTTTGATGTTATATATATATATATATATATATATATAAAAGTATTGTATATTAACTTCACTGGAATGGAATTACACTACACTAATGGAATTTAGAATTTATCGTTCTGCATTGATCATGTGGCTCACAACTTGCCTGAATCTATTAATTAATTTGATTGAAATCAATATTCGATGCGGTATTAAGACAATAGGTACCGTGATCATTATTACTAATACGAATTATTATATATAATAGTTATAACGATCGATTACTAAAGTATTTCCATTTTTATATTTAATAGTTATAACGACTTGAACTAAAGTATTTCCAGTTTGTGCTGACACAATTTCACAATTATATACAAATATTTTTTAATTACACGAATCCCTTATAATATTTGTTTGAACTGTCAGCATTCTTTATAATAAATTCCTTTTTATGCAATCTTTAAGGTATGGCCAATGGCAGTTTACTAATTCAGATAATAATCTATGGAACATTTGTCAAATGGTGAACTCCATTTTACATAAATATTATTATCGTTGTAATTTAGTCATCTATGAATTATAGCTTTGCTTTCACATATTTTCTATTTAAAATAATAAAACTAAAATAGCAAAACGGTAACATTAGTTCCTCCTTTACAATGTTAAAATTTAAATATGTCTTGCTTTCTTAGATTTGCAAAAAGTTTTATATTTAAAGATAATGCACACTAAATCTTAGTTATCAAGTTGATATTAAAATTATTTGTTTATTAATTTCCGTAAATATACGTATGTATTAAATAATAAAATAATATCAAATAATAAATAAATTCGTAAGGTTCTTAATTTATTAACAATAGGCACCTGTAATTCATACTATCATGAAGGTCGATAAATATCCACTTTTACAGAATATATATAGAAAGAAGTGTTAGTTACACTGCTTAGTGCTTAAGGATCATTCATACTACACGCGTTCTCGCGCGTTTTCTTTAATTTGTATAGCGCACGCATCTCGTGGAAGCACAACTCGTTAGAATTGTTAAGCAATACTCTGACACACGATAACTGTCTCGCATGCATAATTTTATTCTTAACAAATAAACTTGAAAATTTATGAAATTAATAAACACTCAATTAAACAGTTTTCACTTCCTGTAGGGATGTGTAATTTAATTAAATTATTCTTTTAAAATAAATTCTATCCATATATACTAAATAATCTACACGCACTAATTGGATTCGATCATTCTCAATTGCTACATTAACCATTAAGCTGCCCGAATGTAATTGTTCAACTGAAACCTATTCATTCCATCGTTTTTCATCATTCCGAGCTTGGTATCCTCTGAAATAAGACCTGTTTCGTGATATATGCCCGCGAATTCGAGTTATCATTTTGATATAAAATGAATGCCCACTGATCCCTCTTACAAAGCGCCATCATTTTTCGGATAAGCTGAATATTTCAGGTCGACGTAAAAATATGGAACGCGCGAAGTCCGTCCATCTTAAATTCCGGCGGAATCGCCCAGTTAAAGCAGGAAAATCCGACGGGCACGCGAAAACTCTAAAAGATGGCTACAATTCGACGCGACCCATAGCGTAACACACGCTCGACTCAGCGTTGACAGGGAATTAATCTTGGTTCCGAATGGATCGAAGGCTGCGTCATTCTTTGGCCATATATTTCTTTCATGGCCCGTCTCATTTTTATTCCATATGACAACCGCTTTCTACGGAGTCCCCGGGCACAATACTACCGGCCTGAAAGCTCCGAATCTTTCAATGCGCATTAATGTTCCATCAACATTAATGTTGCATTAAAGGTTCAAGATACAAGTCATTATCAATTGATGACCGGTCTTATTTCGCGCGCCATCTCGTGGGACGAAATTTTTTAAGTGCACGGATCAGGGCAGAGACTTTTGCGGAAATATTTATTGCGGCTAAAGAGAATTGACCCTGCAGTTACGAAAATAGGTGCTATATTATTATTTCTCGTTATTTTTCTTAATTGCGGGGGCTGTCGTTTAAGTGAGTTAAGATTCGTTCGTTATTTCTTTACCGCGATGTACTGTTTGTATCATTGCGCTGAGAAATAAGTGAATTCGATAACGAGATTACGTGGTATAATTTATAAATAATAAATTTAATGTAATCACTTATTTCTCTACAAATTTTATGCTTGTAAATTAATTTGTATGTATAGTATAAATAATTTTAAGTAGCTAATAGTATAATTTACCCTGAGCATAATAACGCAAAATATATTTGATTTTAAATGCAAGATTCTTATACGATTGAGTAATTTTTTTCCCCCAGTATAATTCTGCCTAAAGTTCATTAAAATAATTCGAAACGAATTAAGTAAAATAACGAGCTTCAAGAGTTATAATTGCAATACAAATAATGCGGATATTTATTTACGTCGAGTATAAATGTCGTAGAACTTTGATCCAATTTCAAATGGTTGAAGCTTCAAAATTACTGGACGTCAGCGCGCAAACCGCAATCCGCGTGCGGCCAAATTAATATCAATTATAATTCAATTTCCTACGTCTCCCGTTCGTTTTTTTTTTCTATTTTCGCGGCAGCAAAAGTGTATATTTTTTTAACTGCTAATTTACGTAATATCCCATGTAATTCAATAACGTTGTTTCTTTATTGGAACATAACACTAATCGGATATAAAATAATGTTCATAAATAAATTAAGTTCGTCTAATTTCAGTTGGCCTTCAGGTTTGACTTGTTTTTTTCGACTTCACCTCGGGCATTTACACTGAGAAAAAAGTTGGGATAAAAATTATTATACTAAATGTAAAAATGGGGACAAATTATAATTCTTGTGATATTTAAAATACATTTTAAAAGAGATTATCAGTATTGTACAAGTTGTTATGGTACAGTATAATAAAAATGTTCATTTTTCTTATAACCTCTTTTAAACTGTGTATTAACTAAGACA
>JABFPN010001174.1:0-32264 GCA_022817305.1 Leptoteleia sp. ZL-2020
ATTAATATTTGAATGGGCTTTTTTTTATTTTTTTTATTTATTTATTTTTTTTTTTTTTTTTTGGAATCGATTTTTCGAGTGACGCGAGAGTGGTTGGGATTGAAAGTCGCCTGGTGATAAGTGTGGGCACAGATATGTCATTGATAGCGATTAACCAGAGCAAATAAACCAGGAAATTTTTGATCCCAACTTTTCTCGTCTCGGATACCAGTGTCAATATTAATAAAAAGCTTTTGTTGGTCTCCGGAAAAGTCGCGTGACAACTGCGAATGGTCCAGATAACAGCTGTAAGATAATTTCGTTTAAACAGATCAGATTTGTGGAAAATTGAAGCTTAAAAATAAATTATTATTATAACCGAAATTATAACTTTAGAAAGAAAGAAATTATAACTTTCCATAAGACATTTTTAAATTGCTCTTTGATTAAAAGCAATTGGCTTTAAATAAACTAAAAAAAATATATATATTGGGGCATAAATAGAATTCTAAATTATATATACATATATAATTATTTGTGGGTTAGATATAGATATCCGAGAAACGGTTATGTACATTGAAGTTAACTTAATACATGTATTATTATACGGCTTTATATATGTATATGTAAGTTATATATAAGTTTCATTTTTACGAAAGAGATGTTGAGATGAAAATTTGAGACGGGGATAAATTTACTGGCATGTAAAAATAGAACGGGACATTGAATGAGGGTACGAAGGTACGTGCAAGAAATTAGTTTCATTTAGAAAAAGCTTGATTAAGTACCGTCAATGTGCAAGTTTCCTGTATTTATTTAGAAAATCAACTCCGAAGTTTTAATTAAAAGTTCCGTCGCGATCTTTTCAAAGTGTCTTACTAAATGAATTAAACATATAAAGCAGCGTTTTCCACTTGTCTATTCTGTCGAGTCGAAGTAGTTTAATATTTAATGTATCGCCACTCAAGTCGTGATTTATTTTTATCATTTAAACAATAATTAATTGTAAACCTTCGTCAGCTTCGGAAAAATATTATGCATTTTCCAGTACCGTTTAGCAGTCTGAAAACAAAGTTTTTAAATAACTTTTTTTATATAGATTTTGATTCAAATGCCGAGTTAATTATAATTCTTTTTTCTCATTTGATTTAAAACCAGTTGGATTAAACCTGTATTAAAAAGAAATATCTTTCTTTGACTTTTTCGTAGGAACGGTCTTCTTTTAACAAATAATTCCAAATAAGTTGAATTTATTTTTGTTAAAAGCGCTCACAAAAAATACAAACTAAATAGTCAGAATGAATCATTTTTCGCCCGGGCGATCGAAAATTATAAATTCCTGGCTTCATTAGCTCGGGCCCGAAATCTGTTCTCGAAACGACGACGCGTTTGCGAGTACTGTTCATTATATTTCCAGCCATAGTTTAAGCGGCATTTCCGAGAACGTCCGATGTAAATAATATTACTTTATTGGCGGCGGTCGCAGTTTTTATTGGGTCCGTAACTGCGGACTCGTCCGTCCCTTTTATTCGACATTTCCGGGACGAGCTCGCGTCAAAAACACGGTCGCCTTTAATCGTGCGAGCCCCGGAGATCTATGAAATTTCCCGTATCGTCCTCGGACAATGAAGTGTTTAACGCGATTACGCAAGCGAGCGGCGAGATATTTCGTTCCCACGGGAGCGCCTCGGAACAGTTTTCTGGCGGTTCAATGTCGCGTCTAATTCCGTTGGAAATTCTATCCGGGCATTAATGTATGCAACAGTTTGTCCGCGCGATTACGTATTCATAAATAACTACCGATCTTGGTCACGTTTGTGTGACTGTCCGCGCTGGAAATTATATATGACGTCGGAGTCCGTGCGCGGGAATAGGAATAATATGAAAATGACCCTTTGTGATAGATATAATCGTAGGGGTCTGAAAATTTCATGTCCCGGCCGCGGTTACGATCTTCCAGTGCCTTGTATCCTAAAATCTAGCTTGTTAGCCATAAATAATCCGCCGTACCCGCTGATACATATGATTCCCGGTATTTGTTTAATTACGATCGATATCAGTTTTCGTCCGCGGTGCCGTCGTCCACCTTGGTTTCGTGTCTATCAAATTACAATTTTATGCCTCGTGGGAATCAAATTTTATTGTAACTCACTTTTCGTGAATTATTGGCTTTTTATTAAATCCTCGTGTCGCGAACATTTCCATCAGGCGAATGATCGCTTTTCTAGTCGAGACTTTTAGGGCTTTTTGTTAACAATATTGTTAAAGAATATAACGTATTGAATGAAATTATAAGGTTAATATTCATTTTGGGATGTAAAAATTTGTTTTAATTGGAGGCAGTTTTGTTATTAATTTCAGCACTTTTCCTCGATTATAATCCAACATTTGAATTTTTTCGAGGTTAAGTGTTAATTTAAGAATAAATTTCTCATTTGTTATATTTACTCATTGTGTACGTATACCACTTGTACTAAACAACTAATTATAATTCTCACCGATAATAATCAACTAAGTTTTACTTGTTTCAATTAAAATTTAATTGGCTCATATTATATTTTAATTTACTTCAATATCACTTGACAAATTTTATTGCTTGTATGAAATGAAGTCATAAAATAAAATCTGTGCTAAGTTTTTAAATTACGTTAAAGCATTAAATAAATCAAACTTTTAAGGCTATACTATTACGCCTTTAATAATGTTAAATTTCTTAATAATTATCCGAAAAACGTCAACCGAGCAGACATTTTATTACATTCGCAAACACTTTTAGCTTTATGACCCAATTATCGGTGTATTTTAATATCAATTTGCTTTGTTTAAAAAATATTTAAGAAGAGTTTCTTATGCAAAAACCGTCGAAACGATTATTAAAAACGTAAAATCGTCTTTGATACACATAACGATTCTGCTCAAAATATGAACGGCAATAAAGACGTGGCTTTATTCAAAATTGTGTTAAAGTAATTTTTCTCTTACAAAATACAGGACAAATATTTTATGCTAAATATCAGCTTCAAAGAAATAATGTTTATTACTTGGCATGCTTTTGAAATAACTTTTATTGCTGCAAGTTCAAATAACCGCATTATTATTTCAATATGGGGAGTACAATTTTAACAATTTCCCTTGGCGTTTTAGATTTATCGCAGTAAATTATTATTCAATTCGTCTATCATAATAAAAAGGAATTGCCTAAAAATATCTCAATGTCTTGAAGTAACACGCCTATAAATCACTAAAGTTTCATATATTCCCGAATAGCCAAAAATCACTTCAAAATCCAGGTCTTTATATATGTAATTACAAATATCATTAGAAATACGAAAAAATTTTTGTGATAGCCAAAGGATTTACGCACATGAGTAGTAAAGTTTTAATAGTTTAATATTAAATTTTCTTATATTGATTCAAATTTTTACTATATTACTGTACACAGTAGATTTTTATACATTTTTCCATGTACATTCCATACTTACGATATAACTAATGATTTTCTACATTATTTTTCTGTATTTCTTCTATTATTTTTTCCGCATTTTTATTTTATTTGAAAAAAAATGTAATACTTTGTTGAAACTTCACCGTTGTCCATAGGAATTGGAATTGTAACTTATTTCAGTTTATTTCTGAAGACAACTTGCTTCTACATTGAGAAAAATTGTTAGGAAAAATTACTACAGTGTTCAGCAAACAATTTTTATAGAACTGATTAATGTATACCTTTTATAAGTATAAAAAATATACAGTCAGCTTAGTTTATCTCGTATAGTGAAATAATCGTAATATTCTTTTCCGAAAGTAACAAATATATTGGAATTAATCTGCTCGATAAGATTCATCTTCTAATTTAAAAACTATTTATTAAGCTAGTTTTTCCATTAAGGTAGTTTTTCCAAAGAAATTATTATCAGGTTATCAAATTCAGTGTATCGTTTTGTTCTACTAACATAGAGAAAAAGAATGGCTTGTTTTACTACTTGTCGCGTAACAAAGAAATTGTCAGAAAGTGCTGAATTTTATAACTACATTAGGTAAAAAACTTCTATTTTAATTATACTCATCAAATGTCGCTTTATATTTAGTCGAAACAGCTAAGGTTCCACGGTAGTGATAGCTGTGCAACGTCTGCTGCGGTTGGTCTAGCTATAACTGCCGGGGTCTTTAACAGAGCAAGCCATTTTTTTTCCCCCTCGGTGAACATTGTAAGAAAAACGGTTCCATTACTCAGCATTTGTGCAGCTTTTCATGGCAGAGGCAAAGTTTCGAGTCCCGGTTAAAAAGGGAATTTATGCCAGCTGAATGACCGAAGAAATATTATGACACTAATATGAAAACTGTCGCGGCTACCGTAATAATGAAAAGAACTTTGGAAAAATGTAACAAATTTACAACACGGTCTAAAAACACGGATTTAATCTATCCATTTCCGAATCAATTTCGTTAAGCCTAAACTTCCCTCGGCCGAAGAAACGTGGCGGTGACAAAAGTTGGCACAATAAAACCAAAACTTTATTATCCCAACCCATTGACCCCTTTCTTTTTTTTTTTTCTTTTTTTTTAAACTTGACGAGCAGCTCCGGTAAATTGAACAGCGACAAATTTGCCAGCGTGTGACGCGCCATTAACGATTTTACGCCAGTCGCACGTGTAAGGTTACATTTCGTTTTTGGACAATGGCGAAATCGGTGAAATCGCGCGCGAGGGTTATGTTCATTGGTCATGATTTTACGACGGATTAACGCAGTCAAATTAAAAGCACTTTGATCGCACGACATCTGTTGAACGGGCCAACCGGACGGGGTCAATTCCCAAGTTTTATTCTAAGCCCGGCCGCAAACTTGTACCAATGATTGCGGCACAGTTGTACCAGACTTTTCGCGCTCGTCGCGCGAAAATAAATTATGCGCGAGACGCGTTGTGTACACGGCTCGGACAAAGCCGCGGGCAGCGGGCGAAAATTTATGTCGCGGGGCCGGGGTTTAATAGAGTCCCGGATCTCTTCGGTATTAAACAATCGCGCGTGTCATAACTGTTCGCTTTTGGGCGTTACACACAATTCGTAGCGTTGCGTATCCGTTGTCGCGCGCTTCCGCCGAAGCTTTATTTATCGGGCTTTAACTAATTCCAGCCCCTTCCGCGAATATGTTTTAATGTCCGTCGTCCGGGCTGTTCCCACTGTCCCGTTCCGAGTGGAATGGTAAAAAAAAAAAAAAAGAATTAATGACGAAGCGCGCGAGCAAATCATTTTATTGTTCGGATCCGTTATTTATGAAGTGTTGTAAAATTGGATTTAATTGCTTTTCGCTGAATGTCGATTCGGCAGGGGTGTTGAATTTTGAGCTTGAAGTAAGAACAAACGTGGCCGTTGTTTTTCCCGTGCGTGGGCTTTTTCTCGGGTGATTTTGGGAAAATTGGGTAGTTTTTAGTGCGACGCGAAATTGTTAATGACTTTGTAATTGGTGTTGGATTTTCGTGCGCGAGCGGCGTTGGCTTACGACTTTTCTGAAATCAAGTATTTTAGGACGGTCGTAAAAAGTGAAATGCATGTGGCTGATTAGAGAATTTAGAATCCCTTTCGCAAGAAAATTTGTCGGAATTATTGGTTTTTACGGCCCGCGTAGTTTCACGTTTCGTGCGCTTGCCACGGTTCGGAGCAAGCGGTTATTAATGAATTGAATTAAGGAAATTTGTAAATTGACATAATTGTGACGAATGGGGGAGTTAGTATAGAATTTTTGTAACGTTTTGACAGGGGGTTGAAATTGAATTAAAATTAGAAAATATCGCGATGCAAAATTATAAACTTCTAAATGTTAACTTAGGATAATTGCAGGCAATAAATAACAAATTAAAGACATTTTATTTTCTGGGGATAATCAATTTTGTAGAGGATGAAATTTATGTTTGATCGTGGTTCAGTGAACCCAAGATATGGCACGATATTTCGAGACACGAGCTTCCATCAACAATATTAAAACAGTTTAGTTATTGAAAACTGTGAAAAGTTTGTTTTGACACGAATGTACTGCATTATGGCTTAAAATAACAGCAGACGGCACCTTAATTTTTATTCTTATTTGATTTCCCTGTATTTTTATTTATAACTTGAATTCTTTATAAGTTTAGCATTTAAATTATATAAAAGTCCGTGAAATTTATATTTTAAAACCGGCAGATATATTTAAACCAATTAAAATATGCATTTTATTCGAGTGAACTCATTACAACGGTTCTTATATAATATAAACCACTTATATTTTCACGAAGTAATACCATTAAAGTATGTGATTGAAGTTTCCAACATAGAGTTTCGAGGAATCTCAAAAATTAAATTTAACACTTCATATATAATATAAAATTTCGTGACTGTCATAAATCAGTTATAAAACACTTTACTAAAATTCAATAAAGAAACTGTCAAATTGTACAAACTGTTCCCTAGTTTAAACGAAACATATATGGTCCATATATGGCCCGTATATGAAATTGTTAAACCATATAGAGACCCTATATGGACCACATATATTTCACTTGTACTAGGGTTGTTGCAATTGATCAACGCTCCAAACGACAAATAAATTTGGAAACGCTGCCAGTACGACTAACAGCAAACTTTTAATTAAAAAAAATTGTTACTTTGTTCTCTCGGCCTGAGCGCTCGTAAAAGGAGCATTCAATTTGATAAAAGGAAAATGATTAAGAAATGTTCATTTCGCCATTGAGTGGGGCGTGTATTGGAACAAGAGCGAAAGAATGACAATTTTCCCAGTACACTTGGCATCATTAAACGAATGACGAGGAGGGAAACTGTAACCACGAGGATCGTCATTGTGCTCGACTCCTCGTGCCGGTGCGCACTGTCTATTGTAATAAAGCGGCGAGCGCGCGCGCGCATTATTTACAGATGGCTAATTCCCGCGGGACCTTGCCCCGCGTCATATGTGGGCTCGTGGGGGCTCGCAGCAGACCTGGGAGGAGCGTTTCATTCTCTCGGTGTACTTTGAAAATTACACGGCCCTGGCCGTTTTATAGGTAATCGGCCGTGCGTCGAGCGCGCGGCCTGTGTTATTTATCGGGCGTAAAGGGGCTTTATCGGGGGGTTCCTTGCGGCGGGCGTATAATTTTTCGCGCAACTTTTTCAGCATTGCAAAATCGTCGGGCTCGGGCATCCGCTGCGGTTCGGGACGTGGCCGTGGCGCGCAGGTGGGCTCGCGCGAATCCGAGATACGCTTTCCTTTCTCCGAATGCGCCACTCCGAAATTAATTATAATACGGCCCCTCTCGTCGTCGGTCCGTCGTCGTTCCCCTGCCCCCGGGCGTCCCCTCGGGCCTCCCCGACGGCCATTCCTTCGTCTCCTTTCTTTCGGGCAAGAAACGCGCGCGGTCAATCGAGTTGAACCGGGGCAATTTTCCCGTCCAGCCGTGACGGTAATAATGACCATTGAAAAAGTCACGTTGCGGTCGCGCCATAAACGTGAACCCCGGCACCATAAAATGCAAACTTGCAAAAACTCTCGGAGGGACCGCAAACGCCGAGAAACCGCAGTAAATTAAGTAATAGCGAGCGGCAAGAAGCGCGCACCGGCCGGGGCCTTGAAAAGGGATTCCGCGGAGAAAATGAATTTAGCGCGCGGCTAATTTACGGCGCTCGTGAAAATTGAGAAAAGCCACCCGGAGGCTAAGTGGAACGCGAGAGTAAAGCGCGCCCGGGATCCCGGCCGTTCTCCTTCTTTTTTCTTCTTTTTTCTCCTTTTTCCCTTCCCTCTCTTTCTCTTTCCTTTTTTCTCTTTCTCTCTCTCTCTCTCTCTTTTTTGCCTTTTTACCCCTGCACGAGAAGACCTTGGCGCGCGGGTCCGACACGGTGGCCCAAGGAGCCGCCCGAGAAAAATGCTTTTCAACTTATATTTGATGCGGCGTAATTGAATGGACGCTTCCGCGGCGAAATTAGACGGGGGATTTGTTATTAAAAAATAATAAATTGTCGGCCCGCTGAGTTATCGTCTAAGTTTTCAATTCACCGCCGTTCGGCCGTTCCCTTTTCCGTGAAAGCCTTTCCCGGGGTTTTGAACCACCGGGCTTAATTTATTATGTGGGCGATTTATAAGAACGGAGTTGGATGGGTGGATTGTTGGGTCTTTTTTTCTTCCACGTTTTTTTATTACGTCCGCGGTGTTATAAATTTTTATTTCACAACCAAAATTTGCGGCTTGTAATTTGTTAAATATTTAACGTTTAAACGCTCGTTTGATTTTGATAAATCCTTTTTTTGTTTCTCGTTCAGCCCAAGAATTATGAGCTGTTACGCGGGAAAAAACTTTTCAGACAAAATTAATATACTTTATGATAATGATGACGCGGGATAAATAAACAAGATTATTATATTAATGACTTATAATTTTACCGGTATAATTTTCTGAAAAATGTGCTACGCCGTGTAAGAAACATTTTGTTGATTGTGGTCATTTTTTGTATCGAACCTTATAAAATTCACACTCAAATGTGAGTTTTATGTCGGCGTTATTATAAAGTATAATAATTTTCTATAAAAGTTTTTTCTCAGTTCAACGCAGAGAAAATAAGGCATTAAAGATATCTATATTGGGTTTTGCCTCGATTCGGTAAAGATTTTTGGGTTTCGTGTAATTTCGCAAATGCACCACAGAATTATATTTCTAAACTTATGACCAATATATTTTCAAAAAAATTGTATCAATATTATGTGGATATTTAAAATGATTAAATTATATTACTAATCAATTGTATATATATCAACATTGTATTTATTGTCGTAAATTTTAGTATGAAAACAAGGGAGTACATTTTGTAGAAATGGAAATGTTTTACAGATCTTGCAAAGTAATGTCTCGGTATACTTACAAGTACATTTATACGAAAGAATTGTTACAGTTCAGTATCCAAAAGAAAGGCGTAAATCTTCATCAAAGCATCCATTACACTTTGTTGCGTGACCTCATTTCTCCGCGCCATTATACTACCCTCAAAAAATAATTCTTTTGGGACTAACTTGCCCTTTACCACGGTTCAAAAGGAAAACAGAACAATTGAGAGAAGCCAACGACGTTCACCCTTCATGGCTACTTTCTTACTTCCGTTACGTAAATCCGTTTCTCCATGGGAGTTCCAATAAAATTACCATAAATCAGCAGAAAAGTAAGCAGCGGTTCAATCTCCTAAGCGTCACGGCGAGTAGGAAATATTTCAATAATGATATCCGCTTTCTTGCATTGGGAGCCCGAAAAGGCAGGACGCCGACTTTTGTACTTACCCTAATAAAGCCCCTGAAACCCCACCCGATGGATGATCACAAAAAGCCAGACTAAACCTGCCTGTTAACGCGTAAAAAAAAACACCCTGACGTTTCTAATCGGACAAATCATTGTGCCTGGTGAAATATCTCTGGTGGAATCGTGACGCGTATGTGCCATATATGAAAACGTATAAATAGTAATACAAACAAGATTGAGGTTTACAATTTTTCGATTGAGCATTATTATAGAAATGTTATTAGTAAAAATCTTTTGAGCTTACATTGCTTTATTTCTTTGCAAAATTATATGTAATGTTGTAATAACTAAAAATGATAGATATTTGCAAAAAAATTATTATTCTTGCCAATAATAATATTAGAATTTAAAATGTAAAAATTAATTTTATTCATAGTTTATACTAAATTATATTCATAAATGTTTTTTTTTTAATTTTTTAATGTCATAATATATGACCATAAATGGCCATGTGAATTTTCTAATAAAACCATCGATTACTTTGTAGAATACTTTGACACAGGTCAGATATTTTTACATTTTCATACATCGCCATATATATCATTCAATTTTACCAGAGATACTAAAAATTATTACATTTATCAAATTTAATTTCCTGAAATGTATTGCTAAAAAATTCATGAAGTCATTTAATTCCTTTAAAATTTTCTCCAGTATACGAACTCATATTATGATAAAAATTTCTTTGGAAATATTAATACGGCTTACAGCAAACCAACCTTCAGTCGATTTAAACCCATTTCACTATAGTTTAGGAAAAGGAAGGGTATTTCCTATATACAAGAAAATACATATAAATCAACTAATAAAGATTCGTCTGCTATAAACTATAACAATTTTTCATACAAATTTTTTTTTGCAATATACGTATAAACCTGATTATGCATATGACTACTTAGCCTTTATGCCCACAAAATTCCTTCTCCATGTTTGGTTTCGAAAGAGGGCACTGGGACCGGGAAAAATGGCCCTCTCGCGATGTTTCGAAGTGGCGATTTTACGCGAAACCAACATGGTCTGAAAATTGCGGGTAAATTCGATACCGCGCGCAGCGCTTCCTCATAAAGGTGAGAATACACTTTGCGTCGTAAAACGCATGATTTACGGATACTCACGACCAAAAAGAAAAGGCGTAAAAAAAATGAAAAAAGAAAAAGGACGAAAACGTGTCATCGGATACTGACCAGAAACTTTCGCCCGGCGCTTCTTTTTCAACGAAACTTTCACATTTCGGGATAATTTAAGGGTAGTTGGCTGCGGAGATTTTTTCGCCGCGCTTGTTTTCTTCGTGCTCGGCTCTTTTTGCGCCGCGCAACACTGTCTTAACTTTTAACAGCTAAATTACAGTTATCGCGGGGCTTTACGTCGCCTAAAAAGGTAATTAAAAAAACGTCGCGCCATAAAAATATGACCCATTAAATTTGCGCGGCGAAATTAATTCCGAGGCCCGCGGCCCCGCGCTCGTGTGTTATAAAATGCGCAACCCGGGGCACTTCAAAAAGGACGGTCGCGCGTTTGATCTGCTAGTTTTATAAGCGCAACTGCATGTCGGCGGGAGGGGGGGGCAGGTGGGGGGGTGAGGGGTCTTAGGATTCTGGAGGTTTTCGCCGCGGCATGTAGGTCAATTTAAATGCTTCGCGATGGGCTTGCGCAACTTTGCTTACGCTAAACCAAAGTTTGCGGTCAAAATTGTTGCGTGTAATTGTTACGCTCAGTTACAGGAGCGCGCCCCGTTTGATCTGCTTTGCCCTCTTCCCTTTATTTGATCTACGTTCATTTGCAGTTGTTGCAAAGCCCCGACAAATTTTTCCCATCCCATTTAAATTTAATCTTTGTTCAATCGTAAGCCGGGAGTAAATAAATTATTAGGTTTTTAATAGGATATTTACCCTCGCCGGGCGTACGGGGTTTGCTTTTATTTTTTCATCGTGATTTTAACGGTCGACTTTTATAGTCTTCGGAGGACTATATTTGATTGCCGTTTGATAATATTTGCGGTTGGATGTATTATTTCGCATTTAGAAAACAATTGTATGAAAAATTGATTTACCGTATGACGTAGCTGATGTGATTTATTTGGTTTATAAATGCACTCTGCCACTGTGATTAATGTTTATATACGGTATAGTAACAAATTTGCATTGTAGGAAATATAGAATGAAATGAATGTTTACATTGAAAGATGATGAAAATCATTTTTTGTTATTAACATCGGCAAGGGATATTAAATTTTGTATTAAAATTTAAAATAGAAGCAAAAGGGAAAGATTGATATTTAGAAACATTATCTTATCTCTTTCTCTCCCCTAAGTAAAGTACTTCATACGCACCACCCACTGTTACAGTAATACGTGAAGGTAATCAATATCTCAAGTAGAAATTTCGCTAGTTATTCTCAAGTAGTAGTCAGATGTTTCGCAATCTTTTTACATTTGATCGAAGAAATTCGTTTTATAGCATTAAAATTAATCAAGTAGCAAAAGCGTAAAATGTTTATTGAAAATTAAAGAAAAATTATTGAAAAATATTGGGAAATAAAATTATTCTGAAATCATATTACTGATGAAAAATGTGTAATAAAATTCGCTATATTGTTAATAATTCGCCGATATATGAGTACTTATGCTCAAATGTATTTATTAATATAATAAATTATATTATTAACTTAGTAATTTCGAATATATTTATCTATAAATTCTGTCATAAGTACAGACGTGTCCGTGAGTGGTTAGAAATTATGGTAAATTTTATTATAAATATTTTCCGAGTGTGCCTTAAATATTAATTCAACTTAGAAATCTACTCCAAGCGGTTTAAACGAAGCATATAGGAGGAACATTATTTTTTCTTCGCGCAAAATATAAAAAAGTTGAAGGTAAATGGTGGAATAATAATAAAAAATGATCTGTATAAATATGAGCAATGAGCTCATTGTTTTTTCATATACAACTACTTGGAAAGTAGATACAAATATTAAAGGAAAAACGAAAGCCTTTAGAAATAAGAAAGCACAATATTATTTTTATGATATGATAATCGTATTTACTTTAAAAGGATTGCTTAAAGGATCTTCACTAGAGCAATATAAGCTAATGTAAAGATTACATTAAAATCTCAGAATATTATGTATGATACTCGAATCATAATTGTTCAATAAAATTAAGCTCACGTTGAGCTTGTTGGATGTTGGATTTATTTATGAAGCTTTGGGTAATCGCAATAGTCATTTTATACTCACATTTCATAACAACTTGTCTTTTAACAGTAACACCGCTTTACTTCACGTACAAGTATATATTCTAGGTTATATCGAAACGTAAACTGAGACACGATTATCTCTTCGCATTTACAGGTGTATTTGCATGAATAAATTAGAAAATAGATTTCGCTATATTTGCCACACGTATAATAGTAATTCAGTGGAAACTTTTGATATTACCGAAAGGTAAAGTTCAAAATTTTCTGGAAACATAATATAAATATATATTTAGTAAATATTTAGATACATTTTGATTTTGCTAAAAATGATATTTATTTGCAATTCACAATCTTTCTTCTCTATTTTCTCATTGACAAAAGTGTCCACTCCTAAATTGCAATTAACGTTCAATTATGCCCTTTTACGTAAAATAATGCACATGAAACAAGAGTTGAAAACAAGCGAAATAAGTCTCAGGAAGCAAACGAACGAAAAATCGAATAAAATCGGACGAAAAAAAAAAGGAAAAGCGAACGAAGCACAATCGAGGGAACACGAGTAGCGGGCAAAAAAATACAGACAATTAAAAACGAGCACTTGGGAAGAAAGCGATTACGTTGAATTGACAAATGACGCGCGTACTCCCCCCCCCCCTCCTTCACCACGGCCGGAATTTCGAATTATAATGCCCCGAATTCCGACGTGCCTCGGTGTTCATTAGTTCGATCGATTTCCGCGCGGGGGGGAAGGAAAAAAAGACCCGGGCGTAATTCCCGCAAAAAATGATTTCAGCATAAATGCGAATTCCCGCGTGCCATCGGCATGATGGAAGGGCAATTACCAATTACCTTACCCCTGGCCCCGCGTGACCCGACCGCGTCCTTGGCCGGCGACCGATTTAGTCCTCCGGACCTGCGAGGGTTTTGGCCGCGCTACGGCTCCCGCAGGGAAGCCGGCGTCGTAAATTGTTTGCCGTCGACAAAAATTTGTCGTCGACTGCGCCACCTGTCCCCCTCCCTCTCCGCCGGGGCTTTCACGGGCGCGCCAGATCGACACTAATGCGCGTCGGATCGTCACAATGAAAATTTGTCTGCGAAGCATTTGACGCGAAAACTGCCTCTCAATGGGCATTTTATGCTTTGTTAGGCCGATCGCTGCGATGCGCGTTGCCTTTATCCCTCAAAATCCCTCTCTCCCCCCTTTACCCCCCACTTCTCCCGGTTGCACATACACCCCTCTGGCCGAGGGCAAAGCCGACTTTTGGCTACCCGAAAGCCATTGTCTGGCGTTCAATTTTGCCGAATTTTTCGACGTTTTTGTGACGCCGGCCATCGTGTTTATCTAGCAGTTTTGGCCGGCGAATTTATCCCGCATTATCTGAGAACTTGCTCGCCGGATGCCAAGCGCGTCCACCGCGGCTCGAATAATGGAACGGACGGACTTGTCTTTTTTTTTTATTTTTTTCTTTTTTTTTCATATGTTCGCGCATGCATTGCTTGCTGCGGTACACGCTTCTGGTATCTGATAACAATAGAAAAACGGTTGGCTCGTGGCTCTCGCGAGGGATTTTAATTGTCGTGGACCGCCGGTAAAGCGACCTTAACGTTGAGGCGATCGCGGAAGGGAAACCTGGTTGGGTGGGGCGTTGCACATTTAGGGGTGGGGGGGGGGGAGTTGAAGTGCTCTTGATAACGCCGGATGAATTATAAAGTAGGTAATGTTCTCCGGAAGTGTGATTAAATGTGTGTTTGTAAATATTTGAAAATAACGGCGTGGGTTGGAATTTGCGCTAGGGGAAAGTTAAAGTCCGGTGGTTTGATGAAAAATGTGCATTGTCGAAGTTGGTTATTGAAAGGTACTGGTTGCTGGAAATGACTATAATTTGAAAATTATACGAGGAGAAAACGGCCGGATCAAAATTGTTTTGCTTCATAGAATAACGCCGTGGACGTTACGTATGCGCGTTGTATAATACAAGCTTGAAAATGATCATTTCATTGAAATGATATCCTTTGGGATGAATGTAAAATTTCTTTGAAATAAAATTCATCCGCGAAGAAATTGTTGTGATTAAAAGAAGCATTAGCTATTTCAAATGTATCTTTTTGTATAAAACGAGTATACTAATTTATCGAACAGTAAATAAAGTGAAACTTGTTTAATTAAATAAAGTAAAACATATGTAATAGTTATTTGTTAAATTTAAACCTGTTGTGTTAAATTTGGTAAAAATTAAGAAAATGATTGCTTGTAATTATTGACAAATCGGTTAAAATTCCGGACAAGATAAGAAGTAGTAATCTTAACCGGAACAAGTTTTAACTCTGTTAAGCTAATTTCATTTGCCAGTGTTGAAATATTGTAAAACACCCTGATAATTTTCAACTGCTCCATAATTATATTTCACGATTTATCTGCAAAATAGAGAATCTGGATTCAAGATTAAGCGAAGTTTCTGTACCTTCTCGATCTGAACATTAATGTAGTTTCCTACAATAAAATTTTGTTTGTACTAATACTTTAAATTTAAGAATTATTTAAGGTCATATAAATCAGTATACTTCAAATATTTAATCACACGAAAACAAGTGTTCCCCAAAATTAAATTTTTTAGAAACCCATCACTCGGGAAATGAAAAAGAAAGTTTAATTTAATTGTGTATCTAATCAGTTACCCAATAAAGGCTAATGTTATTGAACCAGTTATTCAAATATACGTTATTTAGATTAACTTTAAACCGCTTCTTGAACTAACGCCGACATATCAAAAGATTTTCCAGCTACCATTAAATGTACCCACAGTAGACAAATATTTTGGGTATTAATTTACCATGCACAATTGTGAAATAATTCCACTTGTACACGGCATTCAGAAACAAATCTTGTTAACATAAAAAAAGACTGTCACCGTGTTGTAACGCTTCTAAACTCGAAAACACGTACATTTATCGTCGCCCCGATCGACATGACGAAACAAAATTGAGTGAAACGCGTTCAATTCGGAATACGTTATTCTAAATTATGTAGAACTTGAACCCAACATTATCCATAAGTTTTATTATGCCGCTGCGGTTTTGTGGATTGTAAAACGTCGGTTTTACGACGCCGATAAAAAATTAAACGCTACAAATTGCCTGATTTATAATGAAAATCGGGAATTTCCTTGATTGACAATTAAGCGATTTTCGTTCTCTAATTTTACGATGTATATGGAGAGCGCGACGATCCGAGCCGCTGATTTTACGACTGAAATTGAAAATTCAACGATCAAGATCGTTTTTGCGTTACACGAACAAGTACTTTATCTCGCTCGGTTTTGCGTTATAAATTCAAATATAAGACGCGCTTTTACGATCGCCATAATAACCAACATTAGCAATCTAGATTAAAAATTCACAATGGTTGTTTATAACTGTGATACCACCGGCACTTCGTCGATTATTAAAAAATAAAACAACGAGATACTGAGAAATCAATGAGACAAAAGGAATGAAAACAACCGCATCATTGTCTCTAAATTTAGGCAAACGTATCTGCGAGAGTAAACACGGGTCCGGTCGAGGCCTATACTCTTCTCGGATGTTAACGTGGAATCAGGGCCGGCTTAGAGGGGTGCAATCTTCTTACTGAATTTTTAAAATTTAATTCATAACGAACCGAGGCCCTGAAATTATATTAATTCATTTTACATGAAAACACAGCGGGCTTTTTCCCATTGCCTCGGCTCGACTCCTTCCTAGCCCGCGCCTTAATCGAAAACCTATGTACCGGGATCAATCACTTTGCTCTCATGAAAATTAAATAGGCCCGGCGACCGTTCGGATTACGTCAAAAAACGTTCCTTTCCCGCGTCGAGGAAATTTATCTTCGCGTCAAGACGGCGCAGTGATTTACCGACTTAACAACGCACTTAAAACAAAACGCTGCAGCCAATTTAAATATTCATTCGAAATATAGCGCGGTGGAAAAAATACCCAATGAAATACCGTGCTATTATTTATATCGCCCGGGTTTCCCTCGTCAGATTTAATTTATTTCCCTTTAATCGATCATAGTTTTCGTTGCCGCTGCATCGAGATGCGTCGATTCCCGTAAGAACCGACTTTAACATCCAAGGGAGGTCCAATTAACGTCGAATCAGTGATTCATTGTTAAATGTGTCGTGAAGTTGGATTTGATTTAGAGGAGAGATGATACTGAATGAAATTAACTTGTGTTGGTTTAAAAGTTCGACATTTGGTTAATGAAATTTTATTTTTGTATATAAATTGAAATTATCCACTTTTAGGTGGCGGTGGGTATTAGAAAAATTGGATTGATTATTCCAAAGAATAGCCAATAAATATAAAATAATAGAAATGTTTATTTTCTCGTATGTATTAATCAAAATATGTGACCAAAATTTATTAAAGATTAGAACACTGAGAGAAATTTGCTCAGTACTCCCAATTAAAAACTTTAATTTGTTGTTTAATAAGTTGGGCTAAATAATTTTATAGTTGGACAAATCAAAAACTATTGCCTAAATATTTTTCGCCATTTATTTCGTCGCAATCACTGTGTATTTAAGTAAATAAATTCCTGGGTAAAATTGAGTGTCCGAGACAATACGAAATATTAAGCATGGATAAGAATTTGATATTTTAAGGTGAAAAAATTTTTATTGTGCAGAAACTTGCATTGTTTTCAAAAGAAACTCGACACATTCTGTTGAGGACTATATTTTTTGTGCGTTGGAATAAATTCATACAATTTTTATCTCGAAAACTGTAGAATGAAACGGAAAAGGAAATTCCTTCGGTTAGGGGATTATTTTAGGAGAACAAAAATTATGGAACGACGTCGATGTTTAAATTATCACGGTTTTAGTCTTTAAATGGATTTACACTACTTGAATAATTTTATAAAAAAATATACCACACATAAAAGTAGTATGCTTTAATGTTTTTAAATTCAATAATATTATTTGATCAATGATATTTAACATAACATGTAAATTTCATACCACAATTGTCGATACTACATGTGTGTAATATTAAAACCAAATGACAATTTATTGTTAGAAATTATCATTATCATTAATATACATGAAATAATGGAAATATGCAATTAAATTCAAACATAATTGAAACTTGCTGGAAATTCATGTGTAACAATTTTCGTTATTTCATTTAACAATTGTAATGCATTACGTAAATTGATCTTTCTTCATTGAAACACAATTCGTCACCCGGAGAAATATTCATACAAAAATCACAAAACCATTTCATTTATTCTTGTGCTTGCACTTTTTATCTCGTTCTGGGGGTTTCAAGATAAAGTTAAAATAATTTTATTCTTATGCAACAATGAACCACGTTTTCTTTCAATATAATAATAAACCTTGACTTTTCCCGGGCAAACAATTCCAAAATACGAATTATACATTCAAGACATATATTCATTATGCGATGATTGTCCGAAATATTCTATAAAGTATAATTTTATTCCTTCATAAGGGTTGAAAGTTGTTCGAGTGTGCGTCCTTAACCCATTCATATAAGGACCTTTATCTCATGAGAAAAGTAGAATTTCGGCGATTATTTTAGAATATAAATTATCAAGTAATGCAGAAATAGAATATAACGTATGATATAATCCAAACATTTGTAGGCACTTTGGAAAATATATACTGAGAAGAAAGGTGATATCAGCATTCTCAACATTTTATATTAATTTAGGAATATTTCAGAAAATTAAAATATTTTATTGTTAAAAATAACAAAAGTGATAATCATACAAGGCTTTTCTGTTAAATTTACTAAAAGCTACTGAACATTTTTTACATTTTTCTATTAATTATCCAGAAATTACCCAGAAAGTCCTTGAATGACTACAAAAAACAGCAATTTATAATATTTCCTTTTTCTCGATGTATATAATTTATATTCAATACATATGTTATTAAATTAAAAATGAAGTAACGTTATTTGTGCATAACCAATGCAATGGAAAAGATATGTCGCTGATATTTTTATCTTAATTTCTTACATATTCATAATTTAAAGTTTATTTTACACACAATGTTGCTACGACTTTCACCTTTGGGAATGCTTTATTCAATTTGTCAAAAGGATCTTAAAAGATTTGCATTTGCAATTTTAATTAAACGCTTTTTGTCTCAGAAATTCGCCGGAGTCAACAAAAACCGTGCGAAGGAGCGGCGGGCCCAATTAAATCGCATTTTGAATAAAACGTCTTGCGAGTTTCTAACATTTGTCTCGGCCGCGGTGACAAATCGTCAACGCTAGAATCAAACCTCTCTATGCGTAACCCAACACCGCGCAACAATTCCGCGAAACGGAACAGAAATTATTTATTAAACGAAACAATGAACACATTCCGCCGCGAATACATTAAAGCCCCGGCAATTAATCTTTCTCGACTTACCCCGAATTATTTCTTACGCATTTGCACGTATATTTATAATTTAACACGCTCCTTTTCCCTGATGCCCCTCGCGATAACTATTACGCAACGGCGCTTCCAAAATTAGTATGCGCGAAACCACCTAACAAGATCGTTTCATTTTTATTCACATTTCGCCTTTTTTAATGACAAGCATTTATATTGCGTTAAGTATCTGATTTCGAATATTAAATTCATTCGGGAAGGAGAGAAAAAGGCCGCGGAGAAAAAGAGCAGAAACGGAGCGAGAGAGAGAGAGAGAGACAGAGGGTGGGATAGAGATAGAGAGAAAAAGAAGAGTAAGGTAATCCCTTCCCGTGATGCCTGCGATGTTATCTGTGCAGATAATCGCCTCGCTCGTGTAGTCCTTTGTGAGAGTTTGCCAGATGAGCTGGAAAATCAGGTCTCGCATAAATTCCCGTTCAAGGGATTACGTTCTATAAACAATGCCGCGCGCGCAAAAAAAAAAAAAAAAAGAAAAAAGAAAACGAAAGAAGAAAAAGTGGTGGAGGGAGAGAAAAAAAGAATCTAGTCTCTTTCTTTCTTTGTCGGGGGAGGCTTTCCGTGAAAAATATGTCCCGCGAGCCGCACCAAATCCTGGCGCGACAGCGCATCTCTTCCCTTTTTGTGCGGCGAAAAGCTCTCGAGCCGAACAAAGCGTCAAGTCCCCGCTCGTCGGGCGAAAAACAGCGCGATCTTATCTGCAAATCGCGCAACAAACCGGGACGCGGAAACCTGGAAATCGGGAGCGCTTTATGATTGGTCCAAATGGCGACCAAAATCTTCCGGCGTGGCTCGCGGCGGTATCGAAGTAGTATGATCGATCTGCCGGCACTCGGCCGACGAAACTTTTTCCGGATAATCCTCGAGCAAACTTCCTAGACGGAGTTTGCCGTGGACGCGCCTTGTGTCGCGCGGAAACAAGTCGCGGACTTTTTGTCGGAGTATTAGAAATTGTAATTTCAGTTCGGTCAAAATTGTCGAACTGATAAATGTAATTGAGTGGGTGTGTGCGGCAGTGTGGGACGTGTGGCGTCCCCCGTTTCCATGTGTTTATGTACTCTAGCGTGCAAAAGTCATCGTCCAAGGGTTAAGAATTATCGATCAAGGTCAATTCCATTGAAACGAATGATAAATTTTATTAGAAGTAATGTTTTGATAATATATTTTTAGGGGAGAGTCCGAGCCAGATGTCGAAAAGGATGTCAACTTCGTAACTTTCTTTAATATAAAAAATGTAAGAGGAATATGATATGACTTTTTCTTTTTTTAAAGCATGTTAATTCGGAATTCAAAAGTATTTTTATATATTTTTTGCAACTCTTAATTGAGTACTGGCGTAAGCTTCATTTTTGACCGGAACACACTCTCACTAAATCGCCTGTAACTTTTTAAATATTCAGAATTTCATTTACCATTTAGGAAGTTATTCTAAAAGTTTAAGGGATGTAAAAAATGTAAAAGAAAATTTGTTGACAAAAATTATTTTCTGAAGTGGATACTCTGAAAGGTATAAAAATTATGTGTTTCTTGATTTTTCATGTATGTCTGTATTATGATTATTTGTACTAGGGATGTTTGCGCTTACATGAGAGCGCAAACATCCTTCTCATACGCGCATTCCTTGTACACCATGTGTATTTACATCTGTATGTATATGCATATTTATGTGATTGTGCCAAAGTGTATACGCGCGTATAAGTTTTTAATTTACCTTTTAAACACTTTTTATGCGAGAAGGGTGCTTTAATTGAAACATCGATGTTATTGGGATGATAAATAAGATCAGTTATGCATCGAGTTTGAGGAGGGTTTTAGTTTTATCTGAATAATGCGTTGAAGCGCTGACCCTTTGAGCAGTGCGTTTCAGTGACCCGTGGGGTTTGTTTGAAATGCATAGTTTGCAATGTTTTGAGGTTGCTAATTGCGAATTTGTAACTGAAGTTTCAGATCAACATGTTTATGCATTTTTTAATGAATTTTGAATATTTTACGACGAGTACAATGAAATATATGATATTATTGTTTAAAAAGAAAATTCATACTTATGTAAAATTATTGCACATACTAAAGGGAGTAAAAGTTTTTTTTATGGCTGTAAGAATAGGACTTTTGATTTTATTTTATACTAAAATATTAAAAATGTCAGAACTAAAGATCGGATTAATTTAATTAATTTTTTGTAATTGTAATACCTTTTATTTTTATCGTATATATTTGGTTTTGATGAAATTTTAGAGCGAAGTTTCAAAGAGCACATTTTAATTTATATCTGTAAAATTTAATAGCAATCCCAATAGGCTTTTAAAAAGCATTGAATATTACAAACTGCTGTAATCTTTCTATATTTGCCGAACATGCATTTGTATAAAACAACAATATTTTAGATTGTTGTAAAAAAGAATAAATTGCTTTTAACATTATTATAAAATTAAAATTAAATTGCAATATAATAAAACAAATGGAATTTTCAAAAGATTATACATTCATCAGTGTTATTATTGTTCAAATCTGTTTCACCATTATTTTGAAAATTCTGCGATGTTTTATTTCTCCTTTTTGATGCTTCCATTGAAAGCAATATTCAATTTGTCAAAAATTTTGCGATAAAATAAAAGATTCCTCCTGCCGAATTATTTAACAAATAAACGTAGAGTTTTTCAACAAAAGATACGGAAATAATAATGTTAAAAATGGAATTCAAAAATTGAAAAGAAGTTATTGTACGTACTCGAACAGTAATAATGAATAATTATTGATATTAACATTTCTATATTAATTTAAAAAAAAGGTTTAAAAAAACATAATCCCTGCGCAAAAATAACTTTTTTTTCATTCTCTTTTAAAACGCTTGCACACAATTTTTACATTTCATTTCATCATTACATCAAACGAAGTACAAGCTATTTATAGTTTTATATCTTAACGACGAAAGCAAATTAAAAAGTATTCGCAGCTTTAACGAACAGTTAACGTATAATCAACGTTGAAATTAAGTTAACGCGATATAAACGAAACAGCGATTTTACTTTAGAAACGACGTTGACGTACAATTAATGTTAAAATAATATTGTTTTCTCCATCGGGTTAATAACCTCCGTCCCGGTAAGAAAAAAAAATAAAAATCAATTTGCCGTAAGTATCTCGCCGTAAATTACGAAAAACAAAACCGATCGAATAAACAAACATCAAAAAAAAGCAAACGAATCAAAAAGCAAAACTGGCGAGGAAGAGGAAATCGGGTTTTGGGAAGGTGGCAGGGTGGGGGGGGGGGGAAACAAAAAGCGGGAATTAACCGATTTAATTATTTCGACCGCAAACATCTCGCTTGCATAAAAGTTTCACGAGCCACTGAACGATGGCATACATTTGAGTTCGGGTATTTTTCATTGTTTCAGCCAGACGGCATTGCCGCCGAAATCATCACGCGAATAATACAGCCGTCGACGGTTCGGCCGGTATTGCTAATCGAGATTAAAAAGGCCGTTCGCTCGTGAAATATTGCCGGCACTTAACGCGCGGGAGTCAATCTAAAAATTGCACGCGCCGGCTCGGGGATTTCGTGTAACAGAATCGTCACGAGTGCGCACTTGTATCATAGGGGCAGGGGGCGGGTGAGGGGGGTTGCGAAAAGGGTGAAAGGGCTCGAATGACACGAGCGAATATTATACGCGGGGAGACACGCGTTCGCCACTTTTCGCTCCTCCTTTAATCCGACGATAAATATTTATCAAACAGTTTTTTCCGTACCCTGGCTTTTGTCCGCCCCCCCCCCTTCTCACTCGGACTTTCCACCCCCTCCCCTCGAGACGGATCGGCGCGCATCCCTCGATTCAATTACACCGCCATCCTATAATCACCGTGGCGGATTAAAGAAGGGTTCTTTGTTGGCTCGCAATCGGCTCCTGTAACGCGACTTTAATATTCTCGAAAATGATTATTTTCTAATAACAGACCGCGGATAAAAGAGATTATTTCTCAGGGAATGGATTCCGCGCAGCCGGGCACAGATTAAAAGTAAACAAAACGTCGCGGTTTCCTTCAAACCATAAACTGTTTGCGCCGGCATTATTAGCCCCGTCGAACGCATTTTTTCCCCCCACATCAAAATTTAATTATCCGAACGTACAATTACCAACTGGAACCGTTCCGAGGGGACCAACGTTTGGATTGCTAAATATCCGTTTCTCTTGTTTTCAGTGGTCCTCTTTGGTTTCGTTGTTTATTTAGGTTTTTGTTCACACTTTGGGCTTTTTTTCAATAAAAAAAGGTTACTTTCCAGCATTGGTGTTTTGTTAAAAGTAAACTTTTAGGTACTTGTACTTTTTCCCCTGGATTGGATTAGTTTGGTATCCTTTTGACCCCACTTTTTTACATAACATATTTCTTCAACCAAAAAAAACTATTTTCATCCGATCAGTGCACCATGTTTGCCTTTAGTAATAATTTAAACTATCGTTTTTTCTTCTATTTTTGTCGTTTTCAATTTGACGTCGAACTTTTTTTTTCAATATTAGAGAAGTATTTATAAAATCGTACCAATAAACAGTTAATTGATTTCAACTTATCTTTTGTTTTCCCAGTATTGATTAGAATATTTTTAAATGAGAGGCCAATATAATACAGTTATCCAGCGAGGATGAGCGCGGAATTATTATTTGTCGAGAATGAAACGTTTTTCATCTCGTTGAAACATCTGCTAACACTTCGATGGATTGACGTATTTACAGATATTAAGCTACGGAAAGTTTAAATTTCAACAAGAGGTAAACATTATCGGACACGGAGAAGGAAAATAAAAATAAACGAGAAGCGCTTCCCTGGATCGAAAGCAGCTGAAAAATAGTCGGCTGAAAAATCGCTTGTTTATTCATAAGAATAATTCGAAGCAGGTACACTGTAATTTGTGAAAAGATTCCGTCCCGTTTTGGTAACGTTGTATTCAAAATACGAGAAAACATCTTTATGCTCGTGCCGTTTTATTTCCATTTAAAAGCGCGTGGCAGGAACAAAAAAACAAGTGACGAATATCGGCTCCGCTTCAAAATTTCAACCGCACCTTGCCACTTTTTTCCCATTCAAGAGTAAGCTGCTTAAGAGAATATCGTCTATTGTCACACACTCTGTATATTAATATTATTAAGGACAAAGGATCATGCAAATGAAATGTGTGATACGAAAATACCGAAATTGCGAGGGACAGAATCTTATCTTTATCCTTATTCATTATTTCAACGAATCCTCTTCACAACCCCAATGGAACAATGAAAATTAAAGCTACATCGTATCGTCGGCCATTTGAATGTAAAGTTCAAACGCGGCGTTCAAATTTTCAGTAGGGTTGCTCGAAATTTGTTGAAAATGTGTTTCTAGGGAAAAGCGTATATGTTGGACACTGAGAATAACTGACATTTTTTTTCTTCTTTCGAATGAACGGTTGCTTAATAATTTATTAAGTGATGAGATAATTTTTTTTATTAAAATTCAAGGAATAATTAAAATAACTTTCTGTTCTTTCAAATTGCAGATCAAAGCTCATTAATGCACGTTCAAAAGAAATCGTATAATTGATAAAATGCTTTAATCTGAAACAAAAAGGCTTATATGTGTAATACGCATTTAGGTGGAATTGGAATAATTCTTAAAGTTTGATACGAACTACTGTCTTTTGTTTTGTGGTGATTATTTTACGTCTCGCACTGATTATAGGTCAGTACCATAATTTTGTAAATATTTAGTTTTATTTTGTAAATATTTAGTTAATTTTTGTAAACGAGACGGGTACACCGAATTTTAATTTAACTTCTTGTCAGTGTAATAATCATTCGAAAATTATTAATGAAGAATTTATTGAAATGGAACAAAGGATTATCTTAATTTAATTAAATGAAACCTTTTGATGAGAGTTTATTTTACAAACGTTTTCACTGAAAATTGATATAATATTTCCCGTTGCATTTATTTCACAAACTGCAGATTACAATGTTTTTCTGAATTTAATACATTATATAAATAATAACGCAAACGGAATTACTAACAATTAATAAAATTTTCTCGGAAACACAATCAAGCTCTACCATGTAAATAATAACGGAATTAACCCAAAACAAAGGATCGTAGAATATAAACGTATCGAACTGAAATATAAAATATATACCAAATACATTCGCATCTTTCAATTAAATTTGTATTATTCAAATCTTACATAAATTGCATTAAATTAAAAACTTACGGTACAGTTTATTGTGCACGAAGGGAAGTTTCATTTTACAAATTATAAACAAATTTTAATTCTAAAATTTTTCATATTTTTCACTATCACTTTTTCATATTTATCCTGATAAGGATACCCCTCCAGTCTATTACAACGGATTGTTTGTATTTTAGATTTCAATAGGGCTTCACTCTTGCATTCTATAATAACAGTTTATTCTAAAAACACATTTTCTAGACTCGATTAACTTCGCCCGAATTGGCCACAATATTGCGAAAGAAAAGGACGTGAAGAACGAAGAGAAGTAAGAGGAAAAAAAGCAAACATAGAAAAGGGTGAGGGGAGGAATAGAAGGGAGACCGATATGACAACTTTATCAAGCGGAGGGGGACTCATAATTAAATTCGCCCTGGACCGAGTTTGCACCCGACCTAATCCAAAATGAAAATAGCGGTTCTTGTTTTCGGACACTTGTTTTTAGCCGAACGTTTGGTTGAGTTCACCTTACCGGTCCCCTTGTTCGTCTGTCAGCCGGTGTCCCGTGATTATGATATATTAGTTCGCGTCAATTTTAACGCAATCAATTGCGGGCTGATTCGGCGCTTAACATATTCAATAGTCATCGTTGCGTGGTGCGTGGTGAAAAACTGCGGACGGTGGGTCGGGCCCCGGGCGCCCCGGGTACGGCCTATCGTGTCGGCTGCGTGAAATAATTGTTTCACAAACGGTTTAATTACATATTCATCGGCCGAGTGGATATTAGAATGAAATATCTATTAACTCCTCAAACAATGACGTCAGTAACTACACGCAAAAGGCGTGCTCAAAACGCTGCCCCGCATCAATCTTGGGCCTCGGTGCACGCGGCGCGGAACGAGCGTACACGATCATTTTTTCCCTACTTTTTTTTTTCCCTCCGTATCCTCTCTCTTCACCCGTTATTTCTCTCCTCGACTTTCCATTGTAAGACTCAATTTGTATCTCAATCAATACGGGATTTACGTTTTGCGGGTACCTAAATTATACTTACCGAAGTTTGAAAAAGAAAAAGTTGGGGGGGGGGCAAAAAAAATTGGTTCGTTTCGTGGAACTAGAAAATGAGGGAGTAAATATTTTGGAAAGTAAATTTTAAATGAGCGCATCAGGGATTTTTGCATTTGTTTGTTTTTGTAGAAATTACAAAGTGAATCCTGCATAAGTAGGAAAGACGTGGAACAATGTTGAGAATAATGGTCTTAATATTAATTTAAAACTATTTATGACAACTACAACAGGATTTTACATTTGTCATTTGTAAATGAAATTTATAACAAATCATTTTTATAAAAACATCATTGACGTATTGTAATTATATCGTGTAATTGTCTAAAATTCATGTTTATAACTCTACTGAAATTACTGCTGTCAGCCTTTAAACAATTGTTACTAACCTAAACGAATACGTGTTACGAAGTTGGGCACACTATGTCCATTAAACAAATACTTCCGGTCCCGGAAACTTTCGCCAAGATGAGTCCGAGTGTACATAGACTTTTTTCGTCCTCTTATTATAAAATAATATATATCCTGTGTTTGTAACGAAGTTTTTCGTTATCATAAAATTAAAATTTTTCACAAAAATATACAGCATAAAAGAATTTTATTATTATAATAATCAAACTTATTTTTATCGAAATTACCGTCTTTTTAAAGGAAAATTTTCTGTATAAGTAATATAAATTTTTTACGGTAAAGGTGTGTAGTTTACTATCGTCTTATATCTCTGAATAGTAAATATAACCAAATTGTTCTTTCCTTTATTGAATTTTCGAGTTAATTCGTTGTTCGCTTTTTTAAATGACCTTTTCGTTATAAAATTCGGTTCTGCAAAGTAGGTATCCAGAGACCGTTCTCGTTTTGCAAACATCCCCGGTGCTTCCTAATTAAAAATATGATGTTTGTACTACAGTTCCATTGTGCAAAGTTAATTCCTTTAAAGCAAGGGAGATCATTAAGGAAAGTGATAAATCTCATACGAGTTCTCGTGTTATGACATTCGTCCGAACGTTATAGAACGAATAAAGGTCAAATTTAATGGCACTTCTATTTCTGTCGCGTCAACACTTATTCTTATAAATTTTCATTCTTAATTAACAAACTCCATTTACTTACGCCTTTCTATTTATATGCCCGATCGTTATTTAAATTTCACCGCGCGTGTTTGAATTTTCAATTTTATTTATTTGCTCGCCATTTGTTTTCATTTTGAAAATGTTTGCGCTTTCTTTTATCAATTTGTTGATCAACTTTCCCTCGAACATTTTCATTATCACGATTTCGTTAGCGAATCCGCACGATTTTTCTCTCTTATCCATTTGTGTTTCGGTTGATGAAAAGGAGGAATGCGAAATTGACGAAAATCCATTCGCCGAATTCGAAATAGAATATAAATGAAGCCAGATTCGGGCAAGATAATTATCGATTTAAATCAGTGCGCTCTAATTGGATACTCCGCGCATCATCTTTTAATGTAACGTAATGGTGATTATTTTAAATGCACAATTGTGTGTTTAGTGTTACAACCGAATGAAGATCAAACGCTTTGTATTTCATTATCGTTCGTTACATTTATCGTGTTTTAGTTTAGCCCCGGAATAAATCATGAAACGACGAACGGCGCATTAATTAAATTCATAATCTATACCCGCGTCAAAGAGGTTCGAACTATCGCGAATTTTACAACTCACAAAAGATTCCTCGCAATTCCCTGAGAGGGTGCAATTAACTTATTTAAAAAAGCCGAAGGGCAAATTACTGCAAAGCAAGGAGCTGCGTTGGAAAATCTTTCTTCACTTTTTTTCCTGGAATTATTTTCGCTGCATATTTGACACTGCAGTAAGGAAAAAAATGAGCTCACATTTAATCATTCTTTTACGTATTTTAATGAAAAACAAGAGTGAACAAAGAAAAGAGTAAATACAGTGATATCAAATACGTTAACAAATTACATACATTAATTAATGTCTTATTCATAATTCAAACATTTTCATGTATAAATTATAATTTTATTAGTTTGCGTTACGTTATTTGTATTACGTGTGAATTATTCATAATTTTGTACACGAACATTTTGAGATGTTAATTCGCCAATGCGAAGTGATAACGAATTTGGCAAAATTCCAATTTAATTAAAAGTATTGGATGGTGGAATTCAAACATTTCTTTCGATATTCATTTTACCTTTTATAAATGTTTCGTCAATATCACGCGTTAAGATGTTAACTTCAATTTTAACATTAACACGAGATTAACCGAATTACACATAATAACCATTATTACCTGATATACCCGATAAAAATATACATTTCAAATTTATTATACCTTTTATCCATTTATTGGATTATACATCGGTTTTATAATAAAATATAATTTACTTAGAATTCAAAAAGCTTACCGCGAAATCCTTCGGTATTTAGCGAAATGTTTTGCAAACAAAAGCATTAAACGCCAGCGGGTTTTAACGGAAATAGAAAATGATTCGAGCGGAATAAAAACTGTTACGCTTTCGTGCACCTTGACGGTTTTATTTAAAGTAAACTCATATCCCGAAGTGAATGCGTATAATGAAAATGCAATTAAGTCGCCTCAATGTCGAAACATTATAATACGCATCGAGGATCCACGCCCAGTGGCAACTATTTTGTCGGGGCAATGTAACACCGCCGCGACAGCCGCATTGTTCAACTAAATCAAGAAATAAAAGTTGGCGTCATTAGTGTTGCACAGTGCAGCTCTAAAGAACGGAAGTTGTGTTTCTCGGCGGGACAGTTGCGTCTTTTATTGTGCCGGCAAATTATCAAATAAAAGCAATTAGCCGAATGTACCGTCCAACTATTATCAACATTTTACGCGTGATCGCGACGTTATAATTCGCAATTGCCCCCGCGTAATTAGTATCTTTCCCACACTTGCGCGCGCGAATTAATTTATTTTCTTTTGCCCGGCATAAAATAATTCATCGTTTGTAACGCACAATCGTGTATAATGAGGGCTTTAAAAGATAATATATTAAATAATTGGAAACCGAGTAATATATTTCCCGTAAGAACCCGCGCGACAAGCTGAAAAAGTGGTATTTACGATCAAATTAAACGTACCTTTTTCATTTCGATCCTTTATCTTTAAATTTATTAAATAAAGATAATCGTAAATTTTCGGCCGGCCGGTAATTTACGACGTGTTGGGAGTCTCATTTTGGAAATATAAATTTTACAAACATCATGAATGTAAAACATAAGTGTTAATGAAAACCGTGGATTTGTATTATTCATGAGTTGTTTTTCGGGTCGAATTTGAAATACGCTGCCACGGCACACGTAACCATATAAAAATTAATTAACGCTTTTTCCCCGTCGTTGGGAGATTCATTACGAACAAAAACTATATTTTAATTAAGCGAAAAAAGAGATTTTTGTGCTTGATATATTGTAAAAGGCAATCATAATTTCACACTTTCCCAGAAAAAGTTTCAACGTGAACGGCAAAGATACTGAAATAAGTTATTAAATGTCAAAAAGTACGCGTACGCATGGATAGACGAGATTTGCTCCAAAATTATTAAGATTTCAGTCGAATGATCATAACATGTTGGCCGTTTTAAGTTGGTAAAAGGGGGTAGAGTTGTAAATTTTTTTATTGAAAAAATCATTTTATCATATTTTGCATAACTAATCAGTACTGATCACATACTAAAGACAGATTCGATATTTTAAGGGTAATAATTCTTTTAATGTCAATCATTTTAAAAAAGAGAATAATTTCCTATCACTATAAAACGATTTCATTTTACGACTTTTTGTAATTTTCAAATTTTGTTGAAATTACACTGTAGATTTTATTACAGCTAAGAAATAAAAGTACTTTTTTTACACTCTAATAAGATAATTTATTGCAGCAAATAACTATGTTTTTAAATAATATATAATACAAGGAATATTATAAATGCGCCACGAATTGTTATAAAATATAGTTGCAACTAGTACTAAATTTCTCTCAGTATACAGTAAAACAAAAAAATGATTTCTATGAACCATTCAGCATTCTTTATTCATTCCTTGATTTTCCAACTTCAATTGCAACGAATTGTATTTCAGTTCGCCATATTGCAATTGAATAATAATGAATATAATGTTATTTTGATCCACGTCTACACACACGGCCCGAGTGCATATATAAAACAAGGCCACATTAATTGTCTCGCGTCAGTTACGTGATATTATTTTTATATTCTAATTAACCCATTTTCCAACGGCAAATGGACTCTAATTTCTCCGATCCTCGCCGAATACAAATGTCGCAAAAATGAAAAATAAACATTTCGCGAGAAAGGACGACGTTAATGCGTAATAGGGATAAACGCGGCTGAATGTAGATTTAAAATTGTTTTAACTCAAAAACAATATTGCAAGATAATAGGCGAATTCCGCGCGACTCGAATGCACCGTTCTGTATTTCCATCGAGAATGCGCGGATACAAAACAGAATGTTAAAATTGTTTCCATACAACCGATTCATTCAATCCGCATTTTGTGCATTTTTTTTTTACTCCCCCGTCCACTTTTATCAGATTTATTTTTCATAACCATTATGAATTCGCATACGGGAGGCAAACGCGAAACGTCGCGAAATTATCGAGCGAGCGTAACTTTTGTTTCGGCATTCTTTCGCGTTCGTCGATTTAAATATTTTAAAAAACCATTTGCAGAACTCGCGTTGCATGCGAAGTCGCTCCAAAAACGTTTCGTAAATCATTTGCAAATTACAGAGTTTCGCCTGCATTATTCCGTCGGCGAAAACGGGATGCAAAAGTGTAGGGGTTATTGTGTTTGTAAATAAATCACCGAAGGATATAGATGAATAGGTAAACGGACAAAGAAGTATACAAATAAATATGCATACAAACAAACAATAGCAAAATGTGGCAAAAAAAGGACGCCAGTACTTAGCGAAAATAATACAAAAATAAACATGCAACGAAATAATCATCGTGAAATAAACAAAACTGGACCCTCCCCCCTCCGCAAGGCGTCATTACTTTTTCCAAAGCGACGCGTGCGCGCGTTTGTCGCGTTATCCGGGCCATTTGCCGCGCGAAATAAAGCCGAATGTTTGCACAACAACTCGGCAAACACGGTGCCCCATTAGTAGCAATATTTTGCGAGCGATTCCCCTTTTCACACGATACGTCACAGAAAGGGGAAGGAGCGGAGGGAAGTAGGAAATGAAAAAAAGAAAAAGGACGGAGAAAAAGTAGCGACATTAACATAAATCAAAATTGCAACACGTCCGAAATAAAGCTCTTCGGGAGGGTATCAAAGCGTGAAAGCGGATTGCCCGGGCAGGTTTCGTAAATAATCGTAAAAATAGATAATTTGGTCCAATGGACTGCCGCTAAAAAGCCTCCATTAATCCTAATCTGACCCATTGAAGCGGAAGCCTCGAGGAATTGATCAATTTTCCCGGCGATTCGTCTTTCACCCGGGCCGTCGAACGAGCCGCGTTATTAGCCGTCCAAATAAGTCCCAAGAATAGCGGGAAAACTCGTTGCCAGTGCCGAGGGCTCCAGGTGTGAGGAACGGCCAACAATACATTGTCGTCTGGCTGAATGGCGCGTTCGACGGGAGACGTTTATGGGACTGGCTCACGTCGTTTAGCGTCGCAAATGTGTCTTTCAGGCTGCAATCGGCCCGAGACAAATGCCCTTATTTGTACACATCCTGTCCATTGTGCGGCCCCGTCCCCTCCCCCCCCCCGTATCTCTGCGAGGCTCTCCGCGACCCGAAACGCCCCCGCCCCCGACCCTTTATTCGGATGCCAAATGTGATATCAGTTGGCTACCTGTTAGACGAGACGAGGCGCATTTGATATCCTCCGGATTGCTTTTTGCTGCCCACGTTGTTTTCCTCAAAGGAACGCCCCGGATACGCGCGACCCTGGGCGGCCTCGTCGTCCTAACCTCCCGCCCCCTGTCCCCGACCTCGCCCGGTCTCCTTCCGCTTTTTGCGCTCGTCTCCAACGTTTTTTCTTCCCATTTCTTTTTTCTCCTTTTTTTTTTTTTTTTTTTTTTTTTTCTATT
>JABFPN010001175.1:0-32256 GCA_022817305.1 Leptoteleia sp. ZL-2020
GTTATTCGTTTTTATTAAAATGAATGAGAATTAATTGATGTTGTTGATTCAGCACATTTTCTCAATCTGGGAGATTATTTAACAATGATGTAACTGAATTTTTATCATTAGTTTCAAGCAAATTTAGGGACCGCGTTTTTTAGGTGTTAAAAAAACGCGGTCCCTAAATTCGCTTAAAATTGATTTAAAAATTCAGACTTTTTAATTGAATACAATTTTCCCATGTCTAAAAAATATGCTGAATCAATTACAAGCATCAAATCAGCATTTACAGAATAATAATTACAAAAACACCAACTCCGTGGCAGCAGACTTACTGCATTACCTTAAAAACGCCATGACAGAGGTTTCAACTTCAGTTCCCATATCAACCGTTAGGCGGCTCTCACTACCATCAAATCCGAATTATATAAGTAATTGCGTGTTATTTTTAGATGGAAGTTATTCTCTGTGTGTATTGCATATTCTTAGTTCGGTGTGAAGTTGGCTTCGTTCGTTCCATTTTCCGTTTGTAACACGTTTTGTTCATTGCGGTTTTCCACGGTGCCGTCAAGTACATCTTTGATTTTTTAAAGATATATTTTTTTTTAAAAATGGGTAATGTGTTAGCTGCTTCTTCTGTGACGCCTGTGATCCCACCGATGGACGGACCGAAACCTGCTTCAAAAAATATACCGGCACAGCCCGACCTATCCTCGGTTTCAAAGGATCCGTCCGTAACGACAAATAATCCTTTGGATTTATATCCCGGAAATGTCGAGGACATTCACAAATTGTGCAAAGGTAAATAAGGCGTCCTTTATCATAACCGTTTTCTGTTATCATTCAATTTAATTTCATGCAAATTTATCAAATATATTTTGAGTTCTGTCATCGTGGTATGCATCGCGTGTGCATGGATAAGAATAAATTTTTATTACGACATTTTGAGAAATAATTGAATTCACCAACTCTTTTTGCATTTAAGAATTTACTGTAAATATTATATTTATCACGACTATGCGAATGTCAATTTTTAACTTGTTTTTATTTTGTCCAATTAATTACTAATTGAATTGGCTGCATTCTTATTCAAACTTTGATTTATTCCCTTTAAATTTGAATTCAAAATTACGTTAAGCTTTATTTTATGTAATTGGATGATGTCATAAAAAAAAAGTATCAAATACAAAGTTACATTCATAAACATTATTCCTGTTGGTACCGTCTATTCTGTGTTAGAGAAATGTAAGTAGATGCTATATAAATAAAAGGAATATAATTTTTTTCTTATACATATATGAAGGGAACATACCGGGAGTATGAGTAATAAATTAAGCATATTAATGTTGTATTGTAAAACCAGGGAGTTGAGGATTACATTAAAATCATAAATTTAGCTAAAATTGACAATATTAATAATTAAGTAAAATATTTTTAATTGTCTGCAATGATTTATATTTTTTCAGATGTTTTCCCGATCAATTTTGAAGGAGCAAAAATAATGTTAAACAAAGGCATCAGTAATCATTTTCAAGTATCTCATACAATTAATATGAGCTCTTTAACGCCATCTGGTTACAGGTATTTAACCATAAATTTGACTTTTATGAATGTATTAAGTTTTTTTATGAATGAATAAGGTATTTTTTAAAAAAAATGATAATAATTTGTCAGAATTTTAATATTTAAAATATAAATGGTTATAAAATTAAGATAAATAGTTAATAAAAATTTCTATAAAAATGTAATAATTGTCAACAAATTTTTATTGCATGAGTAATTTTAGTTAAAGAGCATTTATTATTCAAGTATTGTTTAATTTAGATTTGGAGCAACATATGTAGGTACAAAGCAAATATCTCCTTCAGAGGCAAATCTAATATTATTAGGTGACATTGACACTAGTGGAAATTTGAATGCCAATTTGATACATCGATTGAACGATAGAATCAAAGGTAGACTCGCCACCCAAATCCAAAGAAACAAATTTACTGCTGTACAATTCACAGCTGACTATAAAGGGGATGCGCATTCGCTATCATTTACTTTGGGAAATCCCGACATCCTCAATGGTTCTGGTAACATTCGCAATTTTTTTTCATTTTATTTTTTTTCAAATAATGCACTGAAACTTCTGAAATATTACGAATTATAATACTTGTGCAATTTTTTCACAAGATATCTCTGATTGTTAATGAGTTTTGTCATGTTTCTTATTGCAATAATTGTGATTTTTAAAGTAAATTAAGCATTCGAATATAGCATTTTTTTTCAGTTATGTTCACTCCCCATTTTGTTTAACTTCAGAGGTTTCAGAGTACATCTTAAATGACACAAAAAATAACTAAAAAATAAAATTAAATTAACATATTTTACAAAATACTGAAAAGCATTAAATTTTATTTCAGGATTAGTAGTTATGCAATATTTACAAAGTCTCACCCCAAATTTTGCTTTGGGCGGAGAAGTTGTACATCGAAGGGAAGTTGGATTTCAGACAGATAGTATGACGATTCCTTCATTAGTAGGAAGATACAAAATAGGGGATTCGACATTGAGTGGAAATATAGGTAAATATATAATTCTAATTGAAACATGTATGTTACATGTTTTACATACATAAATTTTTAGTTGTGCCAATATATGAATATAAAATTGCTTTCAAGTATCGTAATAATGAATGTAATATTTAAATCGGGGAATAAATTCTTATTAAAAATATATCCTCCAATGAAATTTGAATTATTTCTAAGATCAAACACTGTGTTGAAAAATTGATTAGTTGTTATATTTTATAGGTTTGTTTGGATGCCACTTGTGTTTCCATCAAAAAGCTAGTCAACAGTTACAAGTTGGAGTTGAACTCGACATTAGTGCACGGTTGCAAGACTCAACTGCCACGATTGCTTACCAAGTTGATCTTCCTAAAGCTGATTTAGTATTTAGAGGTAAAATAGAATTATTATAATTGTCGTTACTTACAGGCACAGATGCCCGTGTGCAATAAGTTAATATAATTTATTTTTTTTCTCAGGATGTCTCGATTCAAACTGGACAGTAGGAGCAGTGCTTGAGAAAAAATTACAACCTTTACCATTCTCGTTTGCACTTAGCGGGATGCTGAATCACAACAAAAATCAATTTAGATTGGGATGCGGTTTAATAATAGGTTAACAAAGTCACAAAGAAATCACGTGGTTATTTTTTCTTAAGCGATAGGAGACTGAATGATCTTGAAGAGAAATAGATTGCGAGTATCCATGCATTTGTTAGTTCGTTCATTGCATTCTAATGCTTTGGCAACGATCTGATTTTTCATCCAGGTGTATAGAACTAAAAAATAAAACGTTTTTAAATAAAAAGAATGTAAATAAACAATATTTGTGCTTACACAATTGGTATCGTTGAAATTTTTTGAACCAATAATAATCCTCGTTCAATCTAATTCCAATTGACTAATATCCTACGATTGAAAAAGTATATGTCATTTCTGAATAATATAAAGTAAGAAAAAAAGATTTCTTTTTCGATTTGAAAATTAAGAACAATTCGCATGTTTCGCGAGCAATTATATACAGCTTTTATCGAAGAAAGGCTACTCGTTAACATTTCACAGACTATATTTATACTTTACAATACTTAATATTTTATCAAAATTATATATCACAAATATTGTAAAAATGTTGAATTTTTTCGAGCTCGATGAAAAATTAGATAAGTCAAGCTTTTCTTGGCTGAGTGTGGTTTCAATCGGTAAATAACCGTGTCGCAGTCAATTTCATTTTCAAAACTTGATGTGGTATTCCTGGTACATTTCAAAAATACTCTAAATATACCAAAGTTAATTGTTAGTCTGTTGTATTGCGTTTATTAAATTTATTGTTCGTAAAATGAAAAATACTTTATACATAATCAACATTCCGTTTATTTAAATTTCCGTTATATGTTACAAAAGATGAAGGATTAATGCAGTTTGATTGCATTGTTTGAGTAAACGCATAGAGTAAACTTTTTACGTACATATGTATAACACGTTTTACGATGACGATTTCTCACTTTTTTTTTTCTTCATAACATTACGTTAAAAATTTAAGATACAAATTATTTTATGTTTATTGTGTTTAGGAATTAACATAAATCGTTTACTATCAGCTTCATTTAAATATACTTTTAATAAATTAATCTATCCGTATGTACAAGTTTCAACAACTTACGAATATAATCTGTAAATTTGCATCGAGCGAATAAAAATTGTCAAGTATTTTCAGATTGACTGAATCCATAAGTTGTCGGAACGGAAAACACGGATAATTACTTTCTACTATTACTTGACTATTTAAAATTACCTTAAAAAACGTATTCATCATCGTATAATCGTTCCTCCGTGAAAAATATTAGAGCATAAAAGTTTACGGATACTATTTATTGTTTTATAGCGGATGAAAATTAGGTTTAGGCGTACATTTGTCTTAAATTTTCATCCTTTTCTTTAATTTACAACGAGTTGTTTTACTATTCCAAACTTTTACACGACATTTTCGCATTCCAGAGTGGCATTACGATCTTCACGTCGCTCTTCGCTTGGCCCTGACTTTCCTTCGCCTGACATTGCTTCGCCCTTACTTGGGACGATTTCTTCGGCTTGTTGTGTATTATTCGAAACTAACACACTGCAAACTCATTCGTTAAATATTTAGAATCACGCTCGAACAACCAATTTCGAGATTGCGAACCAGCTTGTGGCGTTAGTTTCGAGTAATAATAACAAGCCGAAGAAGTGTAAAGTAAGGGCGGAGCAGAGTCAAGCGAAGCAGAGATTGTAATTCCAATTCTGCTGTCGCATTCTTTAAACTGCGGTACACTGAGAAAAATTTTCAACGTAAAATAAGCCAACTGTTATTTGAATTGTTAATGGTAGTGAAATGAAAAGGCATACGCAAAGTATAGCTATTTATGCACTAAGGGAGATTCAAATGAAAATCCATCCTCGAGATGTGGATTTTCGTGAATCTCCCTTGGTACATACATAATTTTTCGTCACTCAGGGAATGAGAAACGCCATTTTTCCGAAACTCCCTAGGGTGGGAAATGTCGTTTCCTTCCCTGAGTGACGAAAAATTTTTCGTGATAAGCACAGATAGCGGTTATGGTCTGAAAATAATTGTTCATTCAGAGATTTTCTTTGATAGAAATGTGTTTCCTGTTAAAAAAATCTATCTAGGATTCTACATAGGAATCTGGCACCGGAAATCAGCTAGTTTCCTAGGTATACGATCTAGGATCCCAGCTAGGAAACTAAATAAGATTCTATAACTATCTAGGAACTTACCTAAGAAACTAGTTAATTTCCAGTGCCAAATTCCTAAGTTTCCGATCTAGGATCCCAGCTAGATTTCTTTAACTGGATTGCAACATAACACTTTAACATGTACATTTTAACTTTTGAGCCGCAAGATTTGCAACAGTGGAGAAGATTAATTATTTAAGAAGTTGACAACAAAGTGATGAAGAAGTGGTGCTTTGATTCGACTCGAAAAGGAAACACGGATTCTATGCCATACACAAGAGGTACGTAATCCTTACGAAGCTAAATTCAAGGAAACCTTTTTTACTTTAACAATACAGCTGGGACGGTCGAGACTTGTGCCACGTCCAAATGTCCGTACATTAATAGTTTTCGCAAGGTAATTGTCAAGTATCCGGTCAACGTGACTATGTACTTACGTTATTTGATTCTGGCAAGATTTGAAACTCTTCGTTAGCAAGTTACAAATCCAACCGTCCATCATTGCGAGCAAACTGTCACGCAAAGTATTGATATAGCTGTAACGGGTATGAAAGTACTTTAGATGAGAATTTGTTTCATTAATTTCTTTTTTATTTTGGCGCGGAATTAAGGCGGATGGGACGCGTTCGAAGTTCGTCTGCACATCGTACGAAGGAAGTATGCCGCCAATCAAGGGAAATCGATGACGTAACGCAAGTCGCAATTCGTTACTAAATTAACACGTAATTTTTCTCAGTGCCTTGTAAACTGCTAGAGACATGTAAACAAGTAATATAGTCGTATACAAAGTAACGTTAAATAATAATTTTAGGAGGAGGCGAGCAGTTTGGCTGCCGCCGTGACGTGGTGTTGGTGATGATAAGGAGCTTCCTGGGCAGCGTAGTAGGTCGGCGGTTGATGTTCGCTCGTCGGAGTGCCTAGTTGATGAGGGTGTTGATAGTAAGAGCTATATGATTGGCCGACGACGCCGTCGCAACTGCGCGGTTCCGTTTTTACGGTGGGGACACTTGCGGTTGTCAGCAGAGAGGTGTGACCGAGATAAACCGGTCGTTCCGTCGACGTTGACGTGTTCGACGACTTGGATGCCTCGATTTGATGCTGCTGCTGCGGGTTACTTTTCATTTCTACAAACAATCAACGGAGTTGGTGCTTTTTCATAACGTACGTATTATTGCATTTGCTTTTAACAGTGTCATTTCTTTTTGCGAAACAAAGCATTTCATTATTATTATTTCTATGTTGGACAAATGTTATTTTGCAGTTAGAATGTTAAGCTAATTGCAAGCATTAATGGCAAAAGGTGAAAAGTTTTTGTCTGTATTGCATTTTGATTTAACTTTTACATTGTTAATGTGCGAACAATTTTATGGCTATAATACAATATAATAATCTATATAACAATCAAAGTTAATATATATATAAATAATACACACCGTTAGATGGTGAGGATGTCGTCGAAGGCGTGGTTTCGTGGTCACCAATAGTGGACGGTCTCGTATTAGATTCCGTGGTTTTCTTAGGTTTCCGTTTTCGCGTCTGTATTCCATCTTTGCGCATCGCCTGAGGCCTGTTTACCCCGTGGAGTTTGAAGTATAAGCCGCAGGCGTTGCACACGGGTTCGCCTTCGTTGTTACGCCTCCACAGAGTTGTCGTCCGGGTGCCACAATTCGTACAGCAAAGACCCAGCCGTCTCGTTGCAGTCTGGAATTCGGAGATCTGTCCCATTGCTAACGTATACCGAATGTTTATGACAATAACGGCAAATATATATTTTATGCAAACCAAACGAGCGTTTTAGACGAAGCGAATGGGAGGCAATATTTTTATATTAAGTAAAGGCCCAATGAAATGAATTGAATATCAAGGGGAATCAAGAGTCGTTTAACCGTTGAGTTTTCTATGATAAAAGAATTGTTGCGAATTTATCATTTGGACAAGTCAAAATAATTGTATAATCAATTGTATGAAATGAAAAAAGTGTAATGTAAATGTACGTTTAAGCGCGACTGAACAGTTTGCACAATTGGTAGCACTTTTAAATAAGCTTACCAGTCGTTTGGATGGCTTGATGAGCGGCCGGTTCATGCCGTTCATCTTGTGGTAAAGGCCGCACGCGTTGCACAAATAATGACCCGTGCCGTCTCTTCGCCAGAGAGGCGTGGAGATGGCCCCGCAGTTGACGCACTCTCTGCCTTCGCCAAATTGGAACTCCATGGCTGTGTCTGTCAATGAAAAAAGGGACGATAAGTCCAAATTAACTTTTCGAGTAGCTTTTCAATCAACGGGCTGGTTATTTTCAATCAAATGCTGGTTACTTTTCTAGGAGATAATAGAAGAAAAAGCCAAGACCATAGCCGGTTGGTATCGTGTCTTTTTTTTTCCCCGTTTTCGTCACCTTTATAATTATAAACCGGGCCATTGCCTCCGAGAGACTGGCGCATAAATTTTGCATTGTCGACGATCCGCGGGGCGAGGGGCGTCGGGGAAAAAGGTCGCGGGACAATAATTTAATCGCGAGTCTAGCCTTTCTAAGCGTATTTACATACTGGCAGAAATATGTAGGTTGTCTACGTACGCTCTTAATACACGTACGCGAAACTTTGTTAGTTGTTTGTTCCGCTATGCCTGCTGTTAATGTCAACTTTTAACAATATTTCACGCAAACAATATCACAAACCCGGCAAGGTATAGGCTACAAGTTGGTCAACGCAACAATGCAAGACATCCACATTGGGAAGAGAGAGAGAAGGGTATTCAAAATTGTGTCACAATTTATGCCCTTGCTTGTTATTGGTGCACATTAATCGTCGTGTTCGCCAAATTGTCGTACCAGTTTAATAACTTCCTTGCGTCTTCTAATGTGTTAACAAATTTGTTATATTACTATTGTCAATTTGTCTGCACGTGCAGGTAGAAATAATTAAAAAAAGTTAACTGGATTGCAATCAAGTGCACGTATAATAAACTTGAAATCGTATACTTGAAATAAATATTATATTTTTCTTGAAACAATTTCATTCGGCTGTCCGATTTAAATAACTCGTCGCTTCTTTGAACGTGTTAATTTAGCAATTTCATTTATTCTTAAGCGTATACCTAATTCACATGGCTTATCTTCGAAGACACATTTCTTGGCGATATTTAGTTGCAATTGTCTTTAGCTAAAATACTTCTTTTTTTCCCCCGATTATTTTAACCAAAAAGATTTCAAAAAGTGTTTGATTTTGTCATGTTTGATTGTTCCAGTAACAGCTTGTAATTATTGCAGCTACTGATTGTTTTTTCTTCTTCTTAGCAGGCGTTTATTTAAGTGCAGGAATGGGGTGCAGAATTGCGTTGTATTGCTTTTGTTAGTCGTTCAAAATTCATCAGTTTTTGAATGTTAAAACAATCGTTTTAATTTTATTGAATGACACCACGCTCGGATACATTAATACGCATACAACTTACTTACGAATTCGAACATTTAATAGGACTCGGTCGATTTCTCTTTCCAGGGTAGATAAAAACTTTTCACGGCAATATTTCTTCCATTATATGATTGCATATATACAAGAATTTTATCTTAATAGGCTAAGATTTCTTATATTTTAATCTATGGTTTAATTAATTGCATTTGCGCATTATAAAATTTTATTAATATGATGCAATATCGTGTATATTAAAGATACGTTTGGTGTTACAAGTAATATTCATAATGTATTAGTGCACATTAATCTTAAAGACCAATCCTTTTTCATAAAGCTGATCTTGTGATAATACCGGAAACTATTAAATGGTAATATAACTCGAAGTGACAAATTTCAGTGCCTTAAAACGTTATTTATTTGTTATTTTAATCCAAATCATTTTCGATCTGTCATGTTATTCTTTTATGCCACGAAATTCTTCTAGGTCGACTAATTAAGACTAATTACTCTTAATGTTTTCAGAGACAATATATTACTCTACGTAGGTATTTCTGTAATTCAGTGGATCTAAAGTAAATAACATTATTTATAATTTCATTGCGGATTATGTCGATAAAATTCATTTCCGCGTGTGTCGATTGATAATTTAAAAATGACCCCTTATCGATCAACTTTTATCGTCGGATTTTAGAGGGGAGCACGGCGACGGATAAATTATAAAAAGTCATAAAGTATCGTAGCAGGAACAGTTTCTCTGGTGGGATGGATCGCCGCCGCCGCCGTCACTGAGGTTCGCGTTGGGCCATGTGCACGGTGCTTCCGATAGCGGCTTCCTTTGAGGAAAGTTCGCTCAAATTTACGGCCAAGTGCTTCTCTGCCGGTACAACGGCGTCATGCCCCCTTCCTAGCCACCGGCAGGATCTATTGCCGGAATCATCTAGCTCTCCAGGCACACCCGCTCGATATCCCCGTCTCTCTCCCTCTTCACGAATCTGCCTTTTCGACTGACCTATCCCTTATTCCAGTTCTCGAGGGTAGATTGCAAAGCACACTTGTGCGCGATAACGTTGCCACCAAAAGTACCTTCAAGCATCCAACTAATTCAATTTACATTCCAAATTTTGCACTCTACAATCTCATCTAAAACTCGTGACAGTTCAATGCAGAAAAAAAGGGGGACAAAAAGAATTAACTTCGTTACAAAGTAAAGATCAATTCTTTACTAAACGATTGAAACGAAATAAACAAATTCTATATTCTGCATACGTTTATCTATTATCTATAGAACCTATCATCTATATAACCTAATTATAAATAGTAAAAACTTTTACTTTTTAGTATATCTCTGTGCAAAAATTGCAAATTGTATTATGGAATTAGGAAAGGTTATTTGCTTTTTTGTTATACAAGTTGTAAAGCTGAGGTAAAATACAATGCGAGCATAGAAGTTTGCCCCCTACTCCGCACCATTCGAGTGTACCTTCTAAACAAACAAATAAATAAGACATAGTGTAAAATAAGCACGATCTTGGTGGAATTTAATTCGAATATAAATAAAAGTAATAGTTATGCACGGTCACTTTCCATAGTTTTTTTCAGTCTGGTAAATATCTAAAAATAGTTTGTAGTCTGGCTGAAATCTAACAGAGCCACCCGCGTGAAGAAAATCTGTCTGGCAAGTATTTCGAAAGCAGTCTAGAAAGCAGTTTGCCTGTGAGTAAATGAGTAAGGACTATTATAGTATGGTAGTAATTTGGCAGGAATGTTTGGTCGGAATTGGGACCAATTTTCAAAAGGGGTCACATGCATTTGTTTGATTGAAAATATGGAATTCTTTCTCTTTTGCATCTCTCTATCTACCGATTTGGTATAGTTTAAATAAGAATAAATGGCATGTTAAAGGTCTTCATTAATTCCTTTTAATCGTATTCCAAAATTGTTAAGAAATACACACTTTTTTCGACACTTTATCAGGCAAGTCTTCTCTGAAGCAATTTTTTTCACCTTTTATTCCCGAAGGGTAACCACTATGCCTTATTTTATAATGAAGCACAAAATCGTACTCAACTCGGACATAAATAATGTCAATTATTATTATTATCATTATTATTGTACTGTATGTTTATTATGCTATAATATTGGATTCCATTGGACTGTTGTAATAATGTACCGCGACATTTTGACGCGACTAATTGGTAAAGAATTAGTCCAGAAACGAGAACAAGTATAAAGGCATCTCAACTTTTGACATTGACGCAATGAATTACGTTAAACAACGAGTAAACAACGTACGTATTTTGCCGCAAATGGAATCTATGTTATGATGTAGAGGTAGCATGTGAAGCACAGTGGTATAGTATATAATAGTATACGTGCAACGGGTAGACGCTTTGGCGTGAGTACATCACATATTTAATATACTGATAAATTAACAAAAGTTACGTAAATTACTACGCTACCGATAAGATATCCCCGGCGTGTAATTTCCTACGAACGTTGATTATTTTATCAAATTCTGGGTGATACGCCGAGCGCATGAAGGTAATACGTACGCACACACGTACGCAAGACTGCGTTCACGTGTAAACCTGGTCATTTCATTTTTCTTTTCTATTCTTGTTTTTTCTTTCCTCCCTTCTCTCTCTCTCTCTCTCTCTTGAAATCTACTTAATCCTCCTGCTGTGCATCAACCACAGTTTAAATTCTACCTAACAATACTAATCATTTTAGTAGTTTAGAGTGCTGTGCTGTATTTTATCATCATCACCCTTGGGGGTGAACAATGTTACAATGCGTAATTGTTGTAGGCCGTTAAGATGAGGCGTTTAAAGCACATTTATCGTGGACACGATGCCGAGAAGGATGAAATGTGAAATAGTGAAGATGTGTATATGGAAAATGGAAATTTACCGTATGGAGAAGCTCTTTGAAAACCAGCACTCTCGTAAGCTCTCCAAGAGGGCATCATGGCGACATTGGGGGCGTAAAAGGGCGAGGCTGCCGCGGCCGCCAGTGATGATGAATGAGGATGTGCCGTGTGCGGGTGTCCCGCGTGCGGATGCGCATGACCCGTGTGGGGTCCCATGCCTCCCGCCGATGCACCTGTGTGCCCCGTGAGCGCGTGGTGAGCATAGCTGTCAACGCCGTGTTGCCACGACGCCGTCTTTTCCCTTTAAAAACATCCCATCATTTTAGCCATCCGGAAATTAATCCATTATCTAGTTCCAAATCTAAATATGCAGTTAAATAAGTACTCGCGATTAAGAAGATTGAATTGACTTTTGAAATTGATATGGTTGTAATGAAGATTAAAAGGAAAAGAGAAGTGTTGTTTACCAAGCCGGCGACGCGGAACCAGCAAAGGAATGATATTGGGCCGCCGTGGCTGCTGACGGAATTGCGGGTCTAGACGAAGGAACATAAACAGGCGCTTGGAGCTGCTGACTGTGCTGTTGTTGTTGCTGCTGCTGCTGCTGGGACTGTTGCTGGTAATCGGAACCTGCACCGTACCCGCCGCCTCCGCTCCCGTGGAACATTCTCCTCCGGGCTTACCGCGACATTTGCTATTCAATGATAAACATTTCAATATTATATCGGAATATACATTTTTCATTCAAGTCAAATTAACATAGTCTACTGGATCATTTTTTATACACTGAGAAGAATAATATATAGTAATCCTGGACTCTATGAGTTCCTGTATAAAATAATGATTGGCAATGTGACAAGAGGTACAAGAGTTCTGATAATTAAGACTTGAAAAAGTGACATGGTTTACCAGACTGCTTGGTAATGTTCTTAACATTGGAGCATAGAGTCTCAAAATACCAGAAAGTATAGTAGCTTTTATTATTTTATTGTTCTCAGTGTATACAACAAATTACGTGACATCTTCTGTAGGATGATAGTTATTGCAGAAATGTACAAGTCGAGCGCTGCCTTGAAACAAAGTGCATTCTGCTCGAAAACGACTTTTCCGTACACTGAATGGTGCGTAGCCGTATAAAAGTTTAAGAAAAATATAATAGCACTCAATGTTTTATTACCGCCGATTGAGAACACTCAATTAGCACTCAATCATTACCTGGATTGGATTGACTTGGGATGATATTTACTATGGTTTTAAGACAAGTGCTATGCAAGCAGAATCTTTTCTTTTTTTAAATAAAAAAGCACTTAATTTTTTATTACTGATTATTACCCGGGTGGGCTTGACGTGAGATGATATTTATTTATTAGTGGAAGGAAAGGAAAAATAGAAAAGATGTCCCGAGGAGAAAAAGACACGGAAAAAGGAAGAAAGGAGTGAAATGAAATGAACCATGCGAAACAAACAATAATCAAGGCAATGGAATTTATGGTGGATACAATCATACAATCTGGCCGAATGGTAATTACATCAATACACGTGTAGAAAATTCAAATCGGGTTCTAAATAAGACCAAGAGGAACCGGACAAAACGTCAGCGCAGGAATTGGCGATAAATCGAACGCCGTGGAAAGGGGGCGGGGGAGAGGGGAGGGAACACGGTTGACCACGGGCATAAGAAAGTGTTTTGCAACGAAAAGGTAGAAGTGGTAAATAAGAAGAACGAAGGCAATGCGGTAAAATGAAAGCGCGCGCGCGTATGTGTGTGTGTGTGTGCGCGCGCTCGCGTGCGCGCGTGTGGATGGGTAGAAAAAAAGAGGCAGACAAAGAGCGGCGAGCTCTCTCGAGAGCAGCCAGGCTGAGAGCGCAGACGCGTCTCCTCCTCCGCCGGGTCTTTTGAATCCGGAGACACCGATAGCGGCCATCGCGGTCACAAACACCACGATGTGTAGGCGGGACCTGAGCTTTCCACATGCAACACCGCACACACACACACACACACGAGTGCGCGCGCGCCCTCGACTCCGCGCTAGTCGAAGTGCATGTGTGCGTACGTGTGTGCGTACACGTACGAGCATTACGCGTATTTATACCCTCGAGTAAAACCAGTTCGTACGTACCCCCATGAACTCTGAGCGCCTTCGACCAATTACCTATTTTATGTATCTATTTTATTCGCGACTTATCTGTGACATATTTAGATTCGTTTAATATTCTGGAGAGTGTCATAAATCAAGGCAAGCACTCATACTCCGATTCAATCGTAAGGTTAATTATATGCTTTATTATTATGCACATTTTTGTAATTAAAACGAAAGCGTGGACATTGATTGGGCTTATCATCCACTTGGCTGCCTATTTCTCCGCTTATCTGATCGTTCGTGCGTCTGGAAATGCGCGCGTACTGGTGCGAATAATGGGGATGATTAACCCGGCCAACTTTTACACTTTTTCCTTCGAATGCTGAAACATCGCAATTGTAAAATCTCGTTACTTTTTGTAAGTTAGCGAGTTCATTTCGACCGATCGAATCGTTATCACATGATGATCGACTGTTATTTCAAAGTGTCATTTTCTTTTAAGTTGGCTGGTATTAGTACGTACAAGTTGGAAAGAATCTTCTCTTTGAATAGGGCAGAATTAGAGCTGAGAATAATTCTTCAAAAAAATTGTGTGAACAATTTTTAATTACATTATTATTAAGATGTATTTCTGGCAATGTCTTGTTTCTTTTATTTTATATTGGCTGGGCTTTAAAAAGAAATTAATTTTATGATAAATCATATTTTAGATAATACTAACGAGATTTCTATTTATGATAAGAATATGTCTTTTTGTAAAAATATGCGGCTAGTTCAGCTGTCATCGTTGCAGTTGTGTTTCGGTCAGTGTTCCATCCGTGTTAAAGTTTTTACGTTCGGTCAGTGTTGTTTAATTAATTATATTGTGTTTGCAAATTTCAAGATAAATTAGTGCTTCCAACAATTTAAAATATACATATTTTCATATGTAGTGTGGGTATGTACATATATATATATATATATATATATATATACTGCATGCAATTGTTGGGTTAAATTTGTATCATCTGTTGAATATTCTTAAACTGAAACTATTTTTATTCTTTTCTTGAAAAAAAATCCGTTTAATATAAATGGAATTATTCTTTAGATAAATATATGCTTTAAACGAATGATTTATTCTTATTATAAATAGAATTTCGTTTTGTCCATATAATGAATGGAAATCCTATTTAATATAAGAATATTCTATTACTTATAAATAGACAGTTTTGTGATTGTATAACAAATTTATGTCGAATATGAAGGTAACTAAAAGAGGGACAAACAGACTTTCATGCGGTTTTGATGTAATTTGACATCAAATCGAGACGAGCGATAAAAATGTGTTCAACTTGAGAGATTTGAACAAAGCGGTCAGTCTGATATTATCGTCAGTTAAAGTTAAAGTGCAGTTCGCCTCAGCACGCCATATTATTTCGTTCAAATGCTATTATTAACGCGTTCATGATTTATATTGGAGAAATCATTATTCCACGGAGGTGATGCAGTCGCCTACTTGCTGCCAATCACTGATATTAACGTGACAAATTATATCTCAAGTGTCAATTGTAACTACAGTGAAGTAATTTCTCAAACTTTGTTCTCCTTTTTCTTTGCTCTAATTGATAATTTGAATATTATTCAGAATTTATGAATTATCAAGAGTGATACATGTTCAGTTGTTTTATGTGTAAGTCGAAGAGAACGTTTTACATCGTGCATTATTGGATTATTGGCATATTTCATAACTGCACGTAGACAAACTTTACGGAAATGATCATTACGGATATGACAATTTGGACGCACTATGACTTAAGTCTTTGAATCCGTTTTTTACAGTTATCTTTGTTTTGTATTTACATCCATTTTTGCGTACTCTGAAAGTAAATGAGCAATATTATTGCTTTTATTTGACTAATTTGATCTTTTAAATATTTATGAACATTGCTTCTTTACGTGCTCTATTTTAAAAATGTCCATGAATTAATTATTTCAGTTCCATGTATTAGTTTATTTTTTTATCAGTTACCAATATTATATAATGAGGACTACATTTGGTTGATTTATCCCTTAAAAATAAATTAAATTTATTATAGTATTAAAGCAAACAGTACTTGAAAATGCATTAAAAATAAGTATTAAGAAGATAAGTTAAATGACTTATCCAATTAAGATTTACAATTTTTAACCGCACATTCTATTGTTTTTTTTGTATGTTGAGGTTAATGTTCTAAAAATACATTAAAAATATATAGAAAAGATTTATTATTTATTTTTCATAGTATTGCGCTAGATGACACCGAAGAAATAAATTATTATTTTAAAAATTAATATTTTATTCATTTATTTTATTTGTTAAGTGGCTAAATGAGTATTTTAATTACTATAGTTCAATAATTATTGTCCGATAACAACATGATAGTGTGAATAGACATTGTAAAATAGTTTTTTAGATAACTGTAATCGTAATATATCAATTTAATAACATAATTAGCCATTCGAGTCTTATTCTCGAGATTATTCACATTGGGCTTAGCATGTTTATTCTAGTCTAGACATGTTTAATTATATATGCATATTAATTATATATATATATGCTCTAAATGATTCTAATTTTCACGTTCTAAAAAATTTTTCACACATATTTTCACCGTCATTAATCTGAAACGATTATTTAATTCACTTGAACCAATTATGGGCGTTTACCTGAGCCCTGAGCAGTACTCTGAGCAGTGCTTAAACTGCTCAAAAAATAAATAAACATTTATTGTATTCTTATAACAAATGTAATTGCCTCATTATATTCTTTTCATACACTGAGAAAAAAGTTGGGATAAAAATTATTATACTATATGTAAAAATGGGGACAAATTACAATTCTTGTGATATTTAAAATACATTTTAAAAGAGATTATCAGTATTGTACAAGTTGTTATGGTACAGTATAATAAAAATGTTCATTTTTCTTATAATCTCTTTTAAACTGCGTATTAACTAAGACAAGAAGATGTCATTTGTCCCTCTTTTTACATTTAGTATAATAATTTTTATCCCAATTTTTTTCTCAGTGTATTCAACTGCAACTGACAGAATTTGATTTTCGTGAATAAACAATAAATATTTGTAAGTATTTAAAAAAAAAGTCTATGATCAGGTTACAGTCATAATCGAATAAAGATATATTAAGTAGTTATAAAAAAATCGTAGCCGGATGAATAAATCTTAATAAATATGAATGAAAGTTTTTTTTTTTTTGATGGAATCGATCTACGTAACTGATGTACGTTTTTCTTGGAAAGAGACGTCTGCTATCAGATTTTTGTTTTAAAGGAATCATTCTCTTTGGAAATATGTAGATTTTTTTCCGCCGTGGTATTTTATTCTGGTACGGTAATTTTACTCTGTGCAGGTACGAGTATTCATGCTCGATTGCACATAAATGTTCCGAAGGACGTGTAAATGGCGTCATTATAGATTTTTCTGGCGCCACTTAGGGCCAGCGAAGGTGAATCTTGCAGACGTGTGTCATCTAGGAGTTGGCTTCTCGGGTTCGATGAAATAAGAACCTTACGTTGTCGTAAACCACCATAAGAAATTAGCTAATTTTAATATTATATCGTCAAACTAACCATCGTTTTAAATTAAGTTTGTTCTTTTTTTTGGTTTACTTTTTTTCTTCGACAAAAAGTAAATAAGTAAATAATTTTATATGGAGAAACGTGGTAAATTAATAGTGATCATGAAGTGAGTTATGCTTCTGTCTAAAACGAATTCATTTTCATGAAATCTTTATCAGTCAATCTATTAGATGTCAACGCCTCTTCATCGTCATCAAACGATACCATTGAAAAGTCGTATTATTTATTTCAACTGTTTGTTTATTTTATATTCGCAGCAGTACTCGATTCTGCAAATCTCCCTCATTAGGCACAGTAATTTATAACGGATTTTTTTTCCTCGATGAAATATTTAAATTAATTATCATCCAATATTCAAGCACATTAAAATATTCGGTGTATCAGGGGCGTTATCTTCAAACGAAATTTGTCCAAATTCGACGTTATTAGATCCTTTGAAAAGTTTGACAAAAACGAGTTTTAAAACTCTTCATCAATAACTGCTAATACTGTGAATATCGACGATATGATAATTACATTCTATCGTTATTTCGAAACAATTTTCTTCCTCCATTACGGAAAGAAGAAGAAGGAGCAGAAGAAGAAGAAAAAAAATTCGTCAAGTTAGAAACGTTAAAAGCGTTTCGATTATAAAAATGTTGCCCGGCGCATTAGTACAAAATTGTATTAATTTGAAAGCGCGTGTGGCGCACCTTTCCAACGATCCAAACGAACACCAGAAGATGGTTATACATATACGTATACACATTTATATGTGTACAGAAGAGGTTGTCGGAGGTTTTATTGATACGTCGCGACAGAGGACGCCGAAATGAGCCCGGTGGAACACTAATGGAAGTGGTTTCTCGTACGTACCTTTTTCTCTCTTTTTTTTTTCTTTTTTTTTCTATCGACTCGGGACTAATCATCCGGATGGAACATAGTTCGGACCTCGGTGACATTGCGATCAAATGGAGAGCAATAAAATAAGATTTATTGGCCGGAACCTAGATACTTATCGAACATCGAATTGTGAGAGACGAAAAGAAATGCTTGATCCTACGTAAAAGATCGAGTCTAACAATTTATACACGTATGTTCATCGAGAAATAATTATCATTTATCAATTAATTAATTGTTCCTTTTAAACATCAGCCCTATTGTTTTATATAATTATTTTGTATCATTTAAAATGATTCGTTTGTTTTGACCTATGACTCGTTTGCTGCGGGGAACAATATTGACGCAAAGGTACAGTTTTGTATTAATAAAACTGAAGATTTCGGAAATCCGGTAAAGTGGTTTACAACACCGCTTAAACTGTGTTGTGTGCACTACTTTAAAGCACATCGGGCCAATTTTTATCAGTGTAACAACAGGCACGATTTCAGCAACGGTTATCATAACCAGTATTGGCCCAGTAGAACATTTTCCGTTGGGTTGTTAAGTAATTTCCGATTAATATTTCATATTAATAAAGTCATATTATTTTCGCACGTCAATTTGGTCGTTTTCCCCTGGATTTATTCATAATGGCCGGTTGAATTCTGCAATACAGATGTACGTTGTATTTTCGTGTGGACAGTGTCGCGCATTTAGTTTCAGAGAAGACGAGCGGCGAGGCGCCGTGGCGCCGAGCGCGTAGAAGGGTTTTCTTGTAGGTTCCGCACACACTTACGATTCCGAATACCAACACAAGCTTGATGATAAATATATATTAAAACAAGCGACGATCGTCTTTATTTCACGGTGACACACTGACCAAAGAATTGCCTCCACTTTTGACACACTCAAATTCCATTCCCGCGCGCCTGGTCTTTCAATTTCGACTACTGGAATTTTTTCATCCACTTAAAATCCATCCTTTCTTGTGATAATGTTAATAAATCGTGAGCATATCCCATATCGATGTGTGTTTAATTTTCCACGCGTTACAGACAGTATTAATGACAACAAAAAGTGGCTGTTACAGCGTAAAACGAAAATTTAACAAATAGTGGCCTTCATGCAAGATTAAGATTCTCTAGGTTGGGGGTTGACCAGGCCAAATTGTGTAGTAGACGACATTGTAAAAAATGCTATGTTGAATCAAGTAAAATTGAGTTGAATCAACTCGTTTTCGGAGTCAAATACGATCAAAACTTATTTATAATTTGACATAGCTCATTTGATTAATACAAATAAAATATCTTTTGAGTTTAATTAACTCTATGTATACTTGGTAAAGAAAAATATTTTATTTAATAATTTTATAGAAAAATCTTTTCTTAATCTCGCCTTGGCTAGGATTTGAACTCAGTAGGTAGATATTTTAACATGGAATTACAACTTAAACCAATGCGCCAACGTCACTATTTCGTAACGTGAGATATACACCGACTGTCATTTCACTAATTTCAATTATTCAATTGAAATATCGAGTAAATTCAACTACATAAATATGGGAGATTTAAATCGAATATGGTTGTTTCAAGTATGCCTTCATCAACTCTACCATCGAGTTGGAAGCACTCAACATTTTTTTTTCAGTGTAGCACTCACTGGTCAGTAATTACTACACTCAATAACGACGAATCCAGTAGGGACCGTGGACAATTTTGTCATAGAAGAGTTGACACACGAGTGCAATGCAAAATTTATTACACGCCTTTCTTCTTTCTCCCCCTACCCTTCCCGTGGAATTCTTCCCCATGGAATAGCATCACTTGACGCGTTGCGTTGCTTTTGAGTACACACGAGGATTTATGTATCGCGGCGGATTTATTTCTGCTCGGTTATCGGATCAAGGCAAATTAATTGCGGCACTAAATTAGCACTTGTTCGTTTATTTTGTTTGTCTAACATTATAAATTAATTATAAAAATGCGGCCGGTAACATTTACCGCCGTAAAGTTTGATGAGAGTTATAACACAAGTCGTAATGTAGTTGCGCAATAAAAGCAAGTTACGATAATGTTTTCGGTCGAGCCGTTTACTGATGTTCAACTGGAAGTTACCAACAATTACGGTAAATTATGAATATAATTCACCTCAATGGAGCGTAACGAGTTCTTCACCGAGCTTGCTCTATCCTGACGAACGTCTCGCGTTCAAAAATTTCATTGAAATTCGTACCCCCACGATAAAGATTACTTGGCTCGCTCGTAAAAGCGCTTCTTATTTTTTTAACTTTCGGTCTTTCCAAATTTTTACGTAATGAGTGAAGTATTATTATCGATTCCAACCGGAACGTATGTAAATCCCACATTTAATTATGCTTCGGTGAGAAAGAGAGAGAGAGAGACTCAAAACTTTATTACAAATTTAAAAGCATCATCGCGGAAATAAGCAAAAGGAAGAGTAAGAAGGAGGAGGAGAAAAGTAAATAAATAAATGAATAAATAAGTAAAGGAAGGAAGGAAGGAAGGAAGAAAGAAATTGAGACAGAAATTATTCGATCGCGCAAGTTCGCGTGCACGGTACTCGAATAAGTATAAATAAACATGTATATGTACGCGAGGGGGAAGGACGAGAAAGGAAAAAGAAAAAAAATTATTCGATTCTTTAAACGTAAATAAGGATTATCATCGGGATTGTAAAAGTTTTTGACTTCTCCAGTCGCGGAATGGTAAGTGCCTATAACGTTTAAAATCCCAGTCAAGGCAATCGTGTCTCTAACTTTCGTGCCTCGGTTACAGGTTTTGCGGGCAGAGCCCGAGAGCGGGACGTCACGTCTTGTCACTTTTCCCTTTCTTCGGACACCTTTTTGGGATCGCGTTTTGACAGGACGCGCGATCGCACGATACGAATATATCCCTTATGCGCCGCGCCGTAACTCGAGAACCCGAGATGCAATGCTCGATAAGCCCAACGACTCCGCCGCGCTAACTTTCGGCACGCGCCACTTTCTACGATGATATATTACGCGCATCTGTATTTCTGCAAACGTACGCTCATTTCGTCGGGCAATTTTATCTCAATCGTCATCATTGTCTCGTTACACATTGCGCGGCTAATTTAATCGACACTTGTTTCTGTTCCTTTTTTTTTCTCTTCTTTATTAATTTAATGCTTATTTATATTAACCTACGCGTCGACTGTTTGAAATAAAAAGTGAGGGCAGTTTTGCACAGGGAAACCATTTGTACCGGGAACATTTCAAATTCAGCAAGTGTAATTTGATCTGAGGTTTCTTTAATTATTTATATTATGTTTTGCATATCATGTTAAGGAATTGCTGGAATTATTAGGAATGTATTGAGAGATAGACACTGGTTATAACCTTTAAGCGTGTTGGCTTGTTTACTTGTTAAATAACATAAATATTATTCAATATTACACTCGGACCTCGCTTTATAAAGTAGGGGGAAATTGTTTGTGGAGTTCGAATTTCACCCTCGACAAAAATGCTACACACACACATAATTATAAATAAAGTAATATATATAATAAAATATAAAGTTATAAAAATATGACATGTACACAAAATCAAATTGATAACAAAATCATTGGAATATTGTATCATTTTGTGTGTAATTGTCTAAAGTAGAATACTCGGCGAAAATGAGGAATTGTAGTGTATTTATTATAGCAGTGCTGCATTAGTGCTGTTAGTGTTTACACCATTGTTACCAACTTACGTGTTTCGTGAATGGTTATCAAAAAGTTTGCCATCACCTTTCAATGCTTGGTTCCATTCCATGACTTTAATGGGAACACGAAGTAGCAAACTTATGCCAATTGAAATAAGACGCGCGAAAAGGAGCATGAGTTAACAGCACCGCGCCACCTCATCTTGCTCATTGCGAGCAACATTGCGAGCACATCTATATTTTCCAAGGCTAATCCGGCAAGTAAAACATTGAGAACAAAATATTATGCTAATCCAGCGGCTTGGATTATACACCGAATCCTAATAGGATTTGAAATTTCGCCACGGTTAAGTTGAGATAAGATTCTTGTTCTATATTATCGGGCTAGTATGAAATTTAACGCTACTGCGAGATTAATACGAAATGTCAGGACGGGGACACTTTTACTTTCGCGGAATGACTTGGGATGACTCTGACTGGATGGAAACTGTGGAAAGAGTGCCAGTTACGAATTTGGCATTGTGATGGTGTAAAAAAGGAGAGAAGGTGTGGTGAATACTGCACCAATCACCGGTGAATGTTGGCAAATAAATTTCAAAGTACGTTGACACGGAGACAAGTCAATTTTATCACTTTAATGTATAATAAAGGAGCACTAAATGAATATCTAAGTATAATACTTGACACCTAAGGCGTGATAAATGATTGGCCGATGATTAATTGCAACAATTAGGCATGCGTGTCGTTTGTGAGTAAAAGCGAAGATAAATTGACTCGCATGTTCCAAATAAGACGTGCCCGTAGTAGTTGCAGCTTACTTGAGATAGTTGACCAGTTATTTAGCAAAATCGGAAAATGGACAATCAAGAGTTGTACAACTCACAAATTGACGCTGGATGGATAAATTTTAAGCACCATTTAAAATATGAGACAAAGGTGTAAAAGCATTCACCCTACGAGGGAGGGACACGTAAAATAAACATTTAATGTACCTATATTCAACTTGTCAACTATATTTGCCACATCTTAACCGCGTTACTACGGTAGTCATATGGTACTTGCCACGTACTGTAAATCGTAAACATCACAACTTTGTTGTCTTTGGCAGAAATTTCAACGAATGTTTTCAGTTTAAGGAATCTTTGATATTGTACGATGATCAAAAATTGGATCAAATACTATATTATATATATGCGGTACATTGCAAAAAGGCTGCAGTTAATTTGAAATGAAATTGACATTGAATTTCACCGTAAACAAATTATTTTCCGCCCCTTTCAAACGGCAGCGCATTAATTAGTGCGCTAACTTGAATGCTCAGTTCGCTAATTATACGCTTTATTATAATCATTGGAAAATGCTGGTAAGCGTTCGGTGCGCATGGCCGACTTTGGCGCCGGGTAGCTCAATCCCATAAAGATCATTTTCCTCGGCTCGCTGGCAAACAACAAGCCGCGTAGCAGCGGCGGCAGCAACAGCAGCACGACCGCCTGTTACTGTGTGCGCTCGTAAAGGGAAGGGGGGGGGGCGCGCGGGAAGGCACGTTCGCGGGGGATAAAATAGACGTTGGAGCGCAAAGTAGTCTAGGAATTAACGCGAGCGCGGAGCCAATCGCTTCTGCGTCTGTCGCGTTGTGCTCCGATGAAAATGCATGCGTGTAATGTGCACGAGGCGCATTCCTGCATTCGATGAGCGAACCGCTTTTTTATAATTTGCCGCCTTGCCGGTCTCGCCTATCCCGAGTCCCTTCAGCCTCGTCCTTCTCCTTTCCAACGCCTTTCTCCGTCTCCGTCTACTCTCTGTCTCTCTCTCGGTCCGCAGCCGCCGCCGCGCTCTGCGTCGCTTCTTCTCCGTCACTCTCTCCCTCTCTATCTCCGTCCTTCTCCCTCCTCGGCTAACCTCCCACCCCGCCACCCCCTCTCGCGATCGCTATCACCCTCTCTCTCTCTCTCTCCCGCGTTCCCCCTTTATCGTCGTCTCTTCGTCTGTCTCGGCCCAAGTGCATGAGAATGTTCACGAGCTCGGTCGACCGTTCGTTTCATGTAAAGTAGGCGTAAGTAGGCAAACCGGGTGTCGCGGATCCTGGCGTCCACGATGGTGCGGTGCTCACTTATAAGTGCACATATAAGAAGACCATTGCACGAGCGTGAAGCGTATTGCTATATTTATACGATCGTCATATCGTCGTATTATACACTTGGGATAACATTTGGTAGGCCTAAAACCTGCCTTGAAACTGGCAGAGGAGCAAAATCCTTTCGTCGCGCAACCACATGTGTGCCCCAACATGGGGGCGCCGTAAATTCTCACCGCCACCGTTTTCAGTACGCTTTTCAGGACGGTTGAAATTGACAATCTCTGCTCAGCTTTGAGATGGCTTCTAGGGTGGTTCGTCAAAGGTTTTGACCCTTTGTCTTTCATGCAAGTCAAATTTTGCTTCAAGATCAACCATGGTTGGGCTTAGATGAGGTGCTAGGTATAGCTGAATTTTCTGTCCGGTTGTACTTGGGAAGCTATGGTATACATCGTCCAATTTGGAGGAAATGGTAATCTTATAACGGGAAAGAAATTTAAGTCCGCAAATGATGACTAAAATGTTTTCTACCTGTTTGTATCTGAAAGCGGGAGAAATTGATTTTCATCGATTATGGAATTCAGTATCAGGTTTTCCACTTTTCTACTGCTGGTTCACTGTAAGCTTGCTACGTCTGGTTAACACGTTTTTCCACGGTAAAGTGAATCCTGCAATGGCTGTAACCTTGACTGGTGTTAAATTCATTTTTACCTCTTACTTGGCAGGATAGGTCAGTTTTGTTTCCCTGTTAATTACGGTCGTTAAGTTGATTGTTGAATTTTAGAAAGACCCGTTTCTTCAATAGCTTCGGTAGGCATGTGGTTCCAGCTCTTAAAGTGTATCTGTTTAACTTTGAAGTAACAGGCCATACTTGTGAGTTTCAAGTACACTTAACGCTATTATTAGATTTGGTTGGTAAAGTGGTTTTCATGTCCGGAAATTCACGAAATATTATTATTATTATTATTTGTATTATTATTATCGTCATCATCATCATATTGTCTGTGCTAGATAATTGGAAATGATAATTGGAAGTAAACATTGCAAATTGTTTTGTTAATCAAAATGTCATTCTAAAATCTGAATGAACATAAATGAAAAGCAAAGCTTCGGTAAACACCTGTAATAGACACGTGTCACCTTCAATTAGTTGATATAAGGACTCACTCCGTTCATTAGTTCAACTACCCCGACGGAAGGATTAAAGAGATTCTTCCTGGCACATTGGCAACGGTAAAAAGGGGTACTCTGATGTGGGTGACATTTCGCTAAAGTTTTAAGTTGATGTTGGGACCAGCTCGATTGGCCTTCTACGGAGATCCATTTATCTCGCGGGCATCTTACCACCGTAAGCGCCACCACCACCAAAAGCCTTGAAAAATAATAATAAAGTCGATGAATTGGCGCGGACTTTCTGCCAAAGCAGTCAAATTGACTGCTGCCAGTCGATTTTAACCAAGTCGACGTATCATCCCCGTGGCGTTCGAGTGATGTCCCAAAAATAAGGTCAGAAATGGATCTCGTTTGTGAGTTCCAAATTTCTACCTGAGTGGGCGCAATAAATCAGGGCGAGTCCGCGCGTTTTACGGCTCGAGACAGCGAGCTTCGAGTACCTCGCCACATCATGGCCATTCGTTGGAGGAGAGGAGCGGCAGACGCCCTCGACTTCCGGTTTTAGTCGGGAACACGACTTTCCAATAACGTCGGCTCGCCGGCATCTGCCTACTGGTCGGCCTGGAACACACCTCGTCCAGGTACGAATGGAACGAGAGCCGTCGTCTGCCTCTCTTGTTTGTTCCTCTCTTATCTGCACGCGATATCTAAATATCTATCTTTGGCCGTGCCGGCTGTTAATAACGTCAGCGCGCTGCCTCTTCTTCATGACCAATGCGAGGGACATTAGGGACAATGGACGGGCATCGATTTTCCGATACCATTTTCATTCGTGCCAAATGATCGCGTCACTTTTTGTTTCGATGTCGAGGCTGATTCGTCAACTTTTGGTTAGGAGCAGCTGGAGGTGTACTAATTTTTTTTTTTTTTTTTTGAGTAATTTTTATACAAGTATTGCCAAGTGCTATTGTTTGACTTTTTAATTTGTAAATGAAACAATATTTGCGTCAAGCTGACTTAGTGCGAATATAATATCAATTTACGTGTTTATCAAATTTCCCTCTCCCTCTTTTTTGTTTTGTTTTTGTTTTCCTTAACAGAAGTTTAACAAATAAATTTATAGAGGTACGAATATTCCAATTTATTGCTCAGAAATTGACGCATGTATTTGAATAGTAAATTATTTGAAATATTACTTTGTTACCGTTTTATTATAACAATTATTATGCTGCCGCGCAACAGTATAAGAGGATCGTATCAATGAAACGATAGTTGATCTAGTAAGCGGCCATTTTTCACCCACCATTTTCGTCATTCCCCTCTATTGTATTGCACCGCGAAGCCTGCTATTATTTTCCTCCCGTTGTTAGGACTGCCCGCTATTAAAGTTCCCCCAGCAATGCTAGAACCCTTGCTGAGAGATACCTTTTACTATGGCGCGTTGGGTCGCATCCTCCCAATTGGTTGAGAAACGTCTCGCGGTACATTGCAATAAATCAAGTGCAATTTATATATCTTTGGAATTAAATAACTCCATTTTGAGTCGGGCGAGGTACTTGTAAAAAAAAATATTCTTATTTGCAAAATTAAGACTATTTTTACTCGAACAAATTTAGTAAATAGAGTGGAAAATTAATTATTATTCGATAATAACCTACTCATTAAGCTACGAATCTGAATAATTTGTTTGTTTGTTTTTCTTTTCTTTTTTTTATCTCTTTCCAGTATTGCACTCCCAAACAAGCGGGAATTAAGCAAACAAAGTAAAACAATCGATGATAATAAAAGCGAAAATTTAGTGGGTAATACCGCGGTACAATGTACACGGATTTTTCATCGACTTATCACGCTCTTGATGGACGTTTGTGAAGCGTTTATAGGACCATTAGATATTTCGTTTGAGTACGATGTCATGTTAATATCGGGTAGGGTTGTAAATCTGCGCGGCAGTTTTTTCTTTCTTCCTCGCCGGTGATATATTATTACGACGAGTCCGAATGTGGACGTTAATGCGAACGTTATGGCGAAATAAAGTCCAAGTGGGGAAAAGGTGTCGGGATGAGAGACACTGCGAGGCCGCAACGTAGGAACGCAGCAACGCCTCCGGATGAGACGTCGCGTCCACGTGACAACGCACTTTCTTGCGAATGACGCATTAATGTTGGCCAAAAGTTGGCGATTGCCGCTGCGAATCGGCGTTTCTTTTATGCTGTCGCGCGCATCTTGTTGCTCGTCCGACTGAAATATCGTCGAATCCACGCTGTCGAGTCCGTGGGTGTGGACAAAAATCGATGTTCGCGACCAGAGGTGAACGCGCCACCCCGCAACCCCGCCACCCTTGTCTTTCCTTGCCTGCAATTACTTCTCCTATTTCGTCTCGTAACAAGAGCAGTAGTCAGATTCGCATTATTATACTCCTTTTTGAAACGCACCCTAGTAAAAATTGAAACCGGGCTGAAATAGAGTCCCGGCCTGGCATCCGGGACTCACATCAACATTCAACCAAAAATTTGACAGGGCCCTAGCATGGATATCATTGGTGGCTATTTTTATCATTGCCCGATCAGGTTATTTGGCTTGGTATGATCTCATCTTCCAGGCATGGTCTCAATCGGGTTACCTACAATCGGCTAGGCCATGCCAATGCCATGGAAGAGCCCGATTATAAACCGGCCACGCCCGGTTTCATTTTTACTATGGGAAGCGCGTGGAAAATTGTCCGCTTTATTTGTTTTCTCGCGTTAATCGATCCGGTGGCTTTGCTACACATCGACCAGCCAATGCACACGCCGTGTGAGGATGATGCGCGTCTTTTCGGTCCTTTCACGCGAGGGATTAAGATAATCCGTTTATTCTTATTGCCGGTCGGGCTTTCCGTTAGCAGTCGAAGCACCTGCCAAGTATCACCGAATCGCTCCGAGCCGTTTCATTAGGTGTACATAAGCGGAATTGTTTCTTTACTCCTTTTTCTTTTTTTTTTCTTTCTTTCTTTTTTTTCTGGTTATAAGCAGAGAGAATTGACAACAAGCGGATGACGATTGGATCGTTTAATAAATCGATCGGTCCACTAACCCCGGTGAAAATATTTCCACGAAAGTAGCCGTACAATTCCGACCACTTAAAGTTTCCTGTAAATTTCAGGCGTATCTTTCGTTGGAGATAATTGAGTTTTGCGTTCGATTATTTCACCGATTGGAATTGAATTTGTATTTCTATAATTTCGCAAAAATTATAGTTCGATAAATATTCAAGCAAGGTCCCAATTGTGATACACTTGCAAGGCTTCGCGAGGCTTTCAACGGAAAATTTCCCGCGAAATTTGTTTGCCAACGGGGGAAAAGGAGGAATCGAGTTTATATAATTGCTCGACAAGTCTTTGTACGAAAGTTGACCAAAGCGAGTGCGCCCGGAATTGTGGCGAGTTTGTGGACCAAAGTTGAGGCGCGAGTGGCCAGTTAATGAACTTATCGAGCGCGGCGGCGAGTCAACAAATCATAACCCGACGCGACTCTACTTTCATATCGACTACTGCGCAGCACAATCGGAAATTAGAGTGGCTGGAATCGCCGCCGGTTGACGAGCGCGCCTCGGCATTATCGCGCCGCGATAATAAAATAGTGGCGCGAAACGAGCCGGACGGGAAAATGGGCAATAAATATCGCGCGGACTGATAATAATGCCACATAATAAGCGCGGTAGCGAATCCGGTGACACCGTTAGCCCCGAGCGAGCCGGAAAAATGTCGCGGATATGTGCGCGCGCATTATCGGGTCGCACCGGTCGGGCGCCGCGGCCGCGAGCTCCCTTGTGTCTCTTTCGCGTCTGGGAAAACGAGGCAGAAGGCGCGCGTTTCGCCCGGACAAACGTCGGCCGATCGGCCGATCGCGGCCCGATAGCGCCTCGTGGATTATTAGAAGCGAACGGATGATAACGACGTGCGAACCGGTTTTAGGGACCGGCCAGGGCCCGCGCGCCTTTATTTCCCGGACCTTTAGTCACTCTCGCGGCGTTGGATTAATAAATTTAATTGCACCGTCCCGCGGCGAGGCCGCGTGTAATATCGCGTGTAACTGTAATTGCGCGGGGTAAAAAGACGCGGATTAGAAAAGCGATGTAATCGGCTGCGAATCGCGGACGACAGAATTAGGCACTCGCGAATGTTAACAGCGTGAAAACCGACTGATTTATTCGTCCGCGTCCGAGTACCGATACGCGCGCGGGCTTGTTTTATTCACCGTTCATGCGACGTCTGCGAAAATTATGCCCGTGTACGGCATTGCGGATATGTTTTCGCCTTTCGGACAGTTATAAATGGCACCACCGAGGCAATCCTTTTTCTATTCGACACTTTTTCTTTTCCCCTCCCCCTCGGTCCTTCTATTGAGAAGGACTGCCTCTTTAGCCGGCTCGTGACTTTTATTGCTTTTCAACTATACATTTTGTGCCATTGATTGACTGACATTCTTTTGGTACCACCTCTAACTTCAAGTTGTACGGTTATTGTGGCATGATAAGTGTGCTGGCAATGTCTTTAGTTGACGCGAGATTCAATTGGCTGTAACACCCATTCGCTCTATACTGAGCTACCCAAAATAACCTTATTATTCTTACAACAAGCCGAAAGATTTCCTTTCATAAATTCTAATTAAAACTCTTTAATCATTCATCTCGTACATTCCACAAATTACTTCTTTTCCGGCTCATCCGCGTATCCCTAAAATATATACCAATTATACGTCACGAAATATTTAATCTACGCCAACGATTTTCAATATTTCAAAAGTGTCTCGCCTTTGTAAGATTAATGCTTGCAAAATTGTTCCACAAATCTCGCTTTCCTTTTATCCTTTTGCTTCTTCTTCCACTTCTTCTAATGTTTCAAGTCTAAGGTATTTTATTTTACCCCGCGATTTGCTCTTATTAAACTAATGTCCACATTTAATATTTTATTCTAGTTTCCTTATGCCAATATTACATGAAACCTCTCCCGTTGAACCGTTATCGATTTATACAAATAGTTTATTCATTTTCTTATTCGCATATAAAATAGCCGTCTTTGCACTTACAAACTTTGCGCGCCGAACCATGTCTCGTAAATATTATTTTACTCTTTATACATATATATATATATAAATATATATATATATATATATATATATGTATAAAACAGAATTTAAATGTTCCATTGAGTACAATAATTTGCATATTATACTTTAAAGCAAATACCAAAAAAAAAAGAAGGAAAAATAAATAATTAAATAAAACTATTCCAGCGTGTGGCTTGCTCATCTTCCGCAATAGTAATTTTTTTGTATTATCAGTATTCCCTTATTCGTTTTAGCTGTGATTAATGTTCCACAATTCATAATTCACTTCGGACAGAAATCCAATTCCAATTCTTTCCTTCCAATGATATGATAAATCAGTGATAGGAATCCTGCTTTTCATATCCACGTACAACGCACTGTTAACGTTGTTAAATTTTCAACTGCACGTGATTTTTATTTGCGTTTAAGCAAATTTTATAGTTCAATTTTAAAACTTGCAGCAACTCCCGATTCTACATGACATATATTTCAGTCAAACAAATCCCCATGTTACTGTACTACTTATTTCTCATCTTTTCATTATTTCCATAAATCTGTGGAATTTATTGGGACAAAAGTGGCTCGTTATTGATAGCATTAAAGTATCTTTTACCGCAATTTCGGGGTTTTCGCGACAACCGGGTAATTTTTCTGGAATTTTCGTTAACTCTATTCATTCATTCATTCATTCATTCAAGTATTTATCTTTTTCTATCAGAAGGAAAGGTCCACGAAAGCGTGGCAACTTTCGCATGTCGTAGAATTGAAAATGTAACTTGAAGCGAAGGTTGGTGACTTTTTTACAGCGTGTTAAATATTGTCGCGAGTGTATTTTCTCGGCCTGAATTTTGGAAGCTGCAGGAATACACCGGGCCGGAAAAAGTGCAGGCGCGAGACGGAGAATTACAAAAGGGAATAAAGGAACAGAATATGGAGGAGAAGGAAGAGGAGAAGAAGAAGAAAAAACAATCGTCCAAGGTGTAATTAATACGGCGCGCACATTAATGGGCTCGCACTCGCTCCTTTCCAGACATTTCCTTTTCTCTCGCTTTAAGTCGAGTATTTATGGCGCCGCGGCTCTCGGACGCGTCCGCGATTCGTATAATGCGTATAATGTGCATAATGCGTTATGATTCTAGTAAATATGCAGATGAGAATAAGCGCCGCGTGTAATGGCGCGTACGTGTGTGTGTGCGTGCGCGCGCCGCCCGCGTATCCCCGCGTACAAGACTACTCGAGTGCGCGCGGTCAAACGATTTTTGAATCGCCGAGACCGAGCCCCGTTTTGCAGCAACCGGTCGCCGAACCAGATCGCGGTTCGCGTTACGATAAATCTTAAGTAACGGGCAGGAAGATTTGCTGCCGGGTTCGCATTAACTTTATGTTTGTTTTCTAATTAACTTTGATTCTAGCCGAGCGTGTCGACGCAACAACAAATCTTTCGCCATCTTATTTCAAATCGGTCCCGGGCTCCTCGTGACACAATAATTATTCCCACGTGATTGCCTCATTTCATTAAATAATCAACGCTTCCGTATCGGCGGCGAAGGATCTCGCGTTGGCCATTGCGATGAAAGACGACCCCGCACTTGGAACTGCCAAATGTTAATGCGCGTCAATTCGCCGAGTTGACAACGGGTCACGAAAACTCTTATCGAGTCACTTCTTTTCCCTTCTTCTTCTTCTTTTTCTTCCTTTTTTCATTCCCATAATATAATCGTGGCAATAAAAACGCACCTTCTTCTTCAATGCAGAATCATTCAAGTTTTTTTTTCTGTCTTTTTAACGTACAACGCAAAGTACATATTCCAAAGATTCGAATGTTAATTTATGTAGCAAGATTTTAATTATTTTCATTGTTTTTAATTGACGTTTCCTTGATTGAAATTGGCTGGAAAATTTAGTGAACGTGCACTGAGAAAAAAGTTATATTAAAAATTACTATACCATATGAGTTCTGACAGATATCGTCTATGGTGTCTACAAAATTACTATACCAATTATAATGAAAATTTCCATTCGATATAATAAAATTTAATATACTAGTATGATAATGATCACCAAGATAACAAACAAATTTACAACACTAATATAAAAAAATTTACCATATCGAATGGAAAATTTCTTTATAATTGGTATAGTAATTATGCTGACACCATAGACGATATCTGTCAGAACTCATA
>JABFPN010001176.1:0-32203 GCA_022817305.1 Leptoteleia sp. ZL-2020
CCTAACAAAAAAATATGTTAGATTTGCAAGGTCTTGCCATTATATTAATAATATTTTTTGTAAACATTAAACAAAACCTCCTTACACAACATGTAATGTTGTTATAGCATATTAAGTTTTCTCCGTGAAGAAAGTCAATTTATTTATTCACATAATAAAATTGATGTTAAAGGAAAAATATTTACTTTTATACAGTACTTCCTTCTTTAATACGAATATGAATCTTTAATGTGAATCTTGTATAAAATCCAAAGCATTAGAATATTATAATAAATCTTTAAATATAAAAAATAATCGAAATAAATTTTTCCGGTTAGATTCAATTAAGTTAAGTGTAAATTTTATATGATGCTTAATTCAAATTTATTCAAAAATATATATTATATATTGTGACGTAAAGAACTAAATATGATTGTAAAATATATACCGAGTTTATTTTAGACTTTAATATATATCTTTTCTCGATTTTAAATCAGCGTATTATTTCTTTACAGTGAGTATATCACTTAGGAACATAAAAATTCCGTGAGAACTATAATTAACAATTGCAAACAATGTTTCAAGTCAAAAGGAATCTGAACAGGGAGTTGTATTTTTAATTTTTTATTGATTTCTTTCACACTGGATATTATCACACTTCAAGATAAAATATTCATGCACAGCATGAAAAGAATTAGCATTACAATTTTAATATACGTTATGTAATAAATTTCACCCCAATGTGTACTGTAAATGTCGCGATCCTTGAATTCGTTTTATCGCAAAGTATAATCACTTGTCTATTGGTGAAAATACCATGCAGTGTAGCTTAAATGAAAAATTCCAAGTACTATTGTAACTTCTTTATCTATTGATCACAATTTAAAAAAAAATAAATTCAAAAAATTAAAAAATATTAATTTAATACAAAAAAAAATAAAAATAAAAATAAATCTAACATTTGAAGTGACAATTTTCCTTCGTTTATTTAATCCTAAATAAATATTTATATTTGGAACTTCATTTTTAATTCTCACAAAGAAAAAGTAACCTGAAATTATTCGATGTTCCATAAATTTACACCGCATGTAGACTCCCAACGATTCATTATAATTAACTAAACTCGTGTTAAAAAAATCTCATACATCTACATATATATATATACCGTGACCAAGTAAAACGTCAAAATTTCATAAATAATTAAATAAACTGTCACTATATGTAAAGTATAAACAAATTTCAAATAAAATATATGAAATAATAAGGTAGTGCAATTTTCTACATTTTCACTTATTTTATCTGAAATTTTTTTACACCTCACATATAGTGTCAATTTCCTTAACAACACATGAAAAATGTCTATGTACATGTGCACATTGTTCATTTAAAATTTAACAAAACAGTACAATAATATTTGCACAAAGAGCCGTCGTAAAGAACAATGACGTACGAAAGATTGAACGCAAGTTTTTCGTCGTTATTTGTGCAAAAGGCTAAAGTACAACTCGTATTACTTTCAGCTAAAATTCGGCCGGATGAAATTCTCTCAACGCATAATCTCGACTCTATCCAAACGTGTCCGCATCGAGCGCCTTTGTACTGTCACTGTGCATCCGTGGAAAAAAGTACACACTGCGCGACGATAACGAACTCATCGCGTAGCAGCGTCCTCACGACTTTCGCCACGGATCCACTTCTTCCATGGGAACAAAAATAAAGGAACGAGCCGCGATTGGATTTTGGACGCGGACCGGCGCGTTACAAGTCAGCCTCGTCGAGAGACTGAAAACTCGCCAAATCCTAATCGCGGACTGCCCCCGTGCGCCGGCGAGAGCACGCGCGCGCGCGCGCGATACGTGCCCGAGGAATCAGGGTCTCCATCTAACGGGTGCTTTCCGTTCATTTTTCCTCCTCGTTTCCAACTCCTCTCGCCATATTTTCCTTTTCTTCCTCTTTTTTTTTTCTCTCTTATTCATTAATTAATCAAACGTTCCCAATTATTCAAACAATCCAAATTTGTAACGTTCCAATTCAATTAAATAAATTATTATGTACTTTTTGGGTGGATTTTGTACAATTTTTATACATGATTAAAATTAATATATAATTAATGATTAGTGGGAGTATTGATTAAACGAAAACAATAGGGATATTTTAATAGCAATTACAGATTAGATGCTCGGTTAATAATCAAGATATTTATACATGTATATGTTATAGACCCATGAAACGTATATTTCGAGGACGCACTCTCAACTTCATCCACAAGTTACACTCCTGAAAATTATATTATATTGTAATTTTTAAATTTTAACATTTTTTTTAAATCTAACTAAACTAATAACAGTGGGGCCAGAGCCATGTTGGTCGAGAGCGTCTTCAAAATGACTGTTTCATACGTAACTATTTTGAAAACATCCTCCAAATCGCAAAACGTCCTCAGAATGTGCTGCACAAATCTTTTCAAGTCCTCAAAATATACGTTTTGAGTCCATATATATAATAATAATCAATTGAACTGATTATAAAATGCGGAAGGTGATACTCGGAATATTTGTCCAGCTATTATTCGCTCGTTACTTCATATTTATTTATTTATTTTTATTTTGCTGACCCGCATAGCATGTTGAGACTTGAACTACAACATTATATTCGTGAAAAAGAAAAAAAAAATGTAAGCAAAATTGGATGCATGTGGCATGAATTATGATACGTGCCTGCTGCCACTTATGCATTTCATTCATGTTGCGGTTCGATCAATAAATGATGCTTTCCTTTATTTCGCATGATTCTTCTGCAAAGAGCCGAACACTTTCGTCCGAACTGCAACTGTTGTTCTGTTACCAAGTACGCTCCCATTGTCATATCCACTCTCGAATCTCTCGATGGCGCGGACAAAAAAAATAGTTAATCCAAATTAATTGACAAAATCTCTTTATTGGATAAATGTTTCGATTTCGCCAAAGCCCCGATAGTCAAATTTCGAATAAATAAAAGTTTTTATCGACGCAAATAATTCGCATTATAATTTACCTTCGTTTATCCATCAAAGCAAATTGATGAATCAGTTTGTTTAATTAAACATTATTAATATCCTAATTAATTGATCATTAAATGAATTTCCCCGTTCATTTTTATATTCCTTTATTTTGTACGATGCGCGTTACTTGGTATGAGGTAATGATATAATATAAATGCTTGTTTTAATGAAAATTGACATTGCAATTTTGTGTTTGGATTCGTGCGAAGGTTGTAATAATTTCTGTTGGTAAACGGAGCCTGTCATAGAAATAATATCAAGCGAATAAGAATGGTGTCTATGACCCATATAATGCGCGTGAGCGCAACTGGGTCATGCACCCCCATGCGCCCTGGAATACTACACGGTGACCCGATAAAGAGTAGACATATACATAGTGGTTCGCGTTACGTATACACCGGGTGTCTATAAATAATCTGGGATATTCTACATTCAATGAAAATCCAACGAACTCTATTCGTTTCATTGCAGACCTTCGACGCGTTTTAACACCTATTGATGTCCAATAAAAATAATATCGTTCATTTTCAAAATAGACCTCAAGTCACGCTACGCGATTTGCCTCGTTACGTAATCATTTGTTAACAAATTTGTCTTCTTTCGCAAAATTACTACTTAGGGTTGATCCCGTATAATGTACAATAATTTTTAACATAGCAAGGGAACAATCGTACCGTATTCAAACGTTTGTAAAAATAAAGTGAAAAATCATAATATTTGCATGTTTTATGAACACATTTTATAATTTTTGATTTTAATTTTTTCGCTTTGACCACTATGTCCTTAAATTACAAAAAAAAGGTTACAATTTTTACAACAATTTTTCTCTCAGTCATTTACACCTTTTCTTTATATAAATTTCCAGCAAAGTACACCGAGAGAAGAAATGTTAAACAATTGGAATCTTTCTTTGTAATTTGAGGACATGGTGGATAATGTTCTAAAAAGTACAATCATGAATTGTACAATGTATTCATAAATTCGTAAAAATAAAGTGAAAAATCATGATATTTACGTATTCTATGAAAACATTTTATCATTTTTTATTGTACTTTTCATAGCTTTGTTCCTTCTGTCTTCTAATTGCAAAAAAGATTACAATGTTTTCAAACATTTTTCTCTCAGTTTTCTCTCATCACATAAAATAACTGCAATTCTCGCGGTAAAGACCAAAAATAAATATGGAAATTAATAAACGAAATTGAATAATTTGTGTTAAACAAATATATAGCTCAATTCATGACGAGAACAAATATTATGGATGAATTTTATTTGATAATTTTATCCCTGGCAGAGTTTTAAAAAAAAGTAACAAAAATATTCCAGAAAAAACAATAAATTGATGAGAAGAAAGCTTAGCTGAAAAATCGAAATGATATTAATAAATAAATGTTATAAAGTTAAATCAAATATTTGTCGGTTGAATTAATATTTTGATAATGTTTGCCAAATATCCTCTAAGTGACGTCAAGTAAAAAACTGTTAGAAATCGGGATTGATCTACCGAAAAGAAAATGAGTCTAATAAAATTAATCAAAGCTGTTAATAATCAGTGTTCGCTTTTAGAAATACTTTCGTCCAAGAGGTCTTTTACGATTCGCAAACTGGCAATGGATGTATTATCGCCACGACGCAAGTACAGTTTATGGTCATTGTTCATCTTCGTTACATTTATAGTAAAGTTTACAGAGCTATATTTACAACGATAATAAAGCCATCTCTACAAAATAGACCGCATTCTCCACATATCCTCAGTTGAAATTAGTCTTTTTGCATTATACTCAAAGCGATTAAAAACGTCGTTCATTTGCTTAACACATTGCTGTTTAAATACAAATTAACCAATATTAATGTTACCCTCTGTCATCTCTATCCATTTAAATTCTTCCTCTTTATTATGGAACAAAAAAAATTGCATTATTATTTGAATTCGATACCAAACAGTATTCTAGGTTTATTTACAATTAAAAAACGATAGAATGTTAAATTCAATCGAACATAAATCAACCATACATTTTTCTGAATGAACGCTTGTAATCCACTTGACTGGGGGGACTTATCGTGTTACACTCAGGCTATGTTAAAACTTGAATGATCGGAATAATCGGATTATTTAGTTATCTAAACCAGAAAACCGGTCATAGTTACCTGAAATGTGTACAAATGCACTGTAAACACAACAATTAAACTATTATCTTAAACCTCAATTACATTTTAAATGAAAATGTTAAGGATCCACGATTAATTAGTATTTTCACCAGTTCGATTAATTGCATCTTTGCAATAAAAGCTAACAAAATAATTAATTGAATAATCGAATTATTTATTAATATATTTTTGATAATAATTCTAATAAATTTGATAAAATTCGAATTATTCGAACTTATTTAGATAAAATAAACATTAATGTCTTTAATATAAATAAATGGCCCTTATTTGAAACAAATAATTTTACTTTATTTCAAATAAATGTTTTCTTTATTTTAATTAAATTCTTCCAAATCAACCTATTTATTGAAAATGAATAAATATTTTCTCTGGGTGTAGTGCTATCTTTCGGATATCGTTTCATCGACTATTTAAAAGTTATTTTTCTGCCACGATAACGAGTTTCAAAAAATGGCTCTCTGAGAGAAGTTACAGTACATAAAAAATAGTTCAAAAATTTTACATTACATTCAACAAATATATGTATTACCAAGGAAGTTATGTCAATTTTGAGTTGGCCATCCATTGACATTTCACTTTTCACCTTAAAGGTAATTACAATTCTGGCTGTTTTAATTGTGCCATAGCGTCGATGGTAACATAGCAAACGTGAGAACTAATTAAAAACGAGCACATAAATGCAGCTTATTGAGTAATGAATAATAATACCCGATTAGCCGCAATCACGCATAGTCAAAATCCATACATCAACTAACCATTGCTGCCAACTCTACGCGGTACTATTATTAAGCTGATTCGACAACAATTCATTCGATTTAACAGCACCATTTCTCCGTCTATAATTTTCCAATAAAACCTTCTCACATTTACAAATATATCTCAATTTGCAATCCTATTTCTCCATTCAGGCGTTCTTATTACGATATCTCCAATCAACATCGTTTACTTTCTACAAAAGAGGAGTGTCAGGTTCCATAAAAATAACATTTCAGGCTGATACGAGTTGATTTCAGTTTCAATTTTTCATTTGATGCATCCATACTGCTCATAATTCAATTGTAAGATGAAATATAGACGGTGTTTGATGTATAGTTATCGAATAATTCATTGTTCCTCTTTTCAACGATAAAATTGATTGCTCATAAAGCAACTGAGTCTGATTAGTCATTGTAACTTGTAATTTTGCCATTCAATGTTATAGAGATACTGTAAATTATAAGAAATCAAATTTCCTTTAACTTCCAAGTGTTTAAAGTTGGTTAAATTGATTTAATCTTTTTTCCTTGTCGTGTTTTTATTCAAAAAAAAAACTAATATTTTAAATTGAAAGTACTATAAAATGTGAATTCCTCTTGTAGACTTTAAGAGACTAATTTCTAATAATCTAATATATTTTTACTGAACTCAAAATAAAAGGATATGATACCAGTCCATTGTAAAATATAACTGTAAATATAGTTCCATAAAATCCATGAAATAAATCTAAAGTCGACTGTCGCACTTAAGTTCAAACACAATTTGCGGTTATAACCTTTTTACTATCTCTACAATTGCTATAAATATAATTAAATTAAGGACCATAATTGCATTTATCATTTATCTACAACGAAAAGTTTAGTATTCATAACTTCTATAAAAAATTTTTAGTGACATTTGCATCAACTTATACGTCTGAACTTTGATCGCAAAAGATAAACTTCTTTTACTGTTAAAATTATATTTTTAAATAAATGCAAATATTTTGCTGAAAGCGTTGTCACTTTAAAAACAAAAGTCAACGTAATATTTCTTACGGAGAATAATTAAACATTTCGTACTAAAGAAATAATTAATTGAAATATTAATGGGGTACAAAAAATTGTGTACTTTAAATATTATGCTGAGTATGATGGAGGTATTTTTAAAATGATATAATGTTATGCGAGTAAAGAAACTTACGTACAAAGTTTTTTTATTGTATTATAAAGTAATGACAAATATTTTTTATACAACTTTTATATTATGTTATGACAAGAGTTATGTATAGACAACATTTTTCATAATGCCAATGCATTACATAAAGAACGCAAGTTTATATATATTCTTAAAAAAAAATGAGAGAAAAGAATACTAGTACAAATTGCAAAGGATATTAGTGACGTTGTGATATACATTATTTTTAATAAAAATTTCGTAATTTTTCATATTTTCTAAGTAATAATTCATACTAAGAAATTTAAAAATATAAAATGATGAATAATGTTCATCTTTTGTAAGTGTACATGTATTGATAAATTAACTAATAGTTGCATAAAAAATGTATCCATAAATGTTTGCAACAGTTTAAAAATTCTGAAAATGAAAATGTTAAATTTATTTGACCTTGATAGGATTCTTCATGCATTGAGAAAATAGATCGTTACATGAAGTTTGCAAATTACTGAATCAACAACATTGACTCGTAAAATTATGGTCTTAGGAAAACATTTTTTTTCAACTCAAATGTCTTTTGAATAATTATAGTCTTTTTATTTTACGATCTTCGCAAATAATTTGATTACAAATTACCATTGCACGGCTAATAACTGTGTGTATGTTATATTTATTATTGTACCTTTTATATAGTAAACTTGATGTAATTTTATTTTTATTTTCATTGATATTATTGTTTCAGTTTGCAAAGAATTTACTTCTTTCAATACTTGAAATATAAAATAATATTTAAATAAAAATGTAACTTTTAACATAATTTCATTATAATTATTCATTAGTGGGAATATTATTTTAAATACAATGTTGAAATTAAACTAAACGAGGAAAATAAACGTATACTATTGTTAACGAAGTATTTAAATTATTTCAGTTATTGTATCAGAATAAATGAAATGAAATTTAATATAAACCCTCGAAAAAAAAAAAAAAATTAGTTTCTCAGATTGGACTTGCTCATTAAACATTTTATATTATACAGTGATGTCACATAGCGAATTTTCTACAACAGTTTGCCCCTGCTTTGTAATTACAATGACTCAAGCCTTCAAAATTAATGTTATCTATACAAAATCGTTCCATAAACATCGGCTCACACCTGATACTCTGTTAATCCGACCCCTAAAAAATGTTACCAATAAACTACTAACTAACTTGTATATTCAAATTACATTTACTCATAATTATAATATTGAATCCTGTTTAAAAATCATTATTTGACTGAAAACAATATAATTAAGATCACTTTTTTATAATAAAAATCCACAACTAATAAGAATAAATAATAAAATTACCCTGAAAATTAATTCAATTTTTCATTCAACCAAATTTCAAATTGTGCACCAAGAGAAAAATTTTAAGAAAATTGAAATTTTTCGTTGCAATTTAAGGACATGATGGACAATGTTTTTGGATAATTTTGGACAAAAAATTATGTGAAAAATTATATGAAAAATAAAAAACATTTTATAAATTATAATCGTATTTTTATAGATTTGTCCATTATGTCCTTAAAATACAACAAAAAAATTGCAATCTTTTCAAATATTTTCCTCTCAGTGTGGATAAATCTACAAAGTCATCGTCAAGTTTCACATCGGTTTAAACGTAACGAGCAGTCGAAGGAAAGTAAAATAAAAAGGAATGACAATATAACCATCAATTTGATTACTCTTTTCCATTAAAAAGATTAATCCTTAATCTACGATTGCCTAGCGATCGGTCCGGAGAACCGCGCTCTCTCCTCCAGGAACCTCGCGCGGAATATCTCTTCGCGAATCGAAATAAATGTGGCCGTCGCGTGGTACGCGCATCCATCAGTGCCGCTGCGCCGTAATCTCGCGTATGTAAGACGCGTGTAAGATTATTAATGCGTCGAGTGATCCCGGTTTGACGCTCGGTCAAACTAGGAATGGCGCGAGAATGACCCGACGAAAGGATTCCGCGGGAGCTGCGTCACCGCGGGTGATATCCCATGCTCCGATATCGGAGCAATTGGTGCACATTCTGTGAAGGGGAGGGGGGGGGGGCAGGAGAAGGCGAGGGTCGCGGGGAGGGAGGGAGGGGGAGCGAGCGAGACCGCGGGAGGGCTAGAGGGAGACGGACGAAGGCGAGGGGTACAGTTTAGTAATACGTGTGCCGGCGCTCTCGGGAGATGGAACGGCGGGGAGGTGGGTCCGATGCACCCCGCGTTTCCATGGGAACGACCTACTCTCCCTGGACGAACGCATCGCAAACCGACGTCTGCATGTTGTGTTAAACGTCCACGTAAGGATATATCCGGATCCAGGTATTGTGGCTTATCTTTGACGCGAATGGTCCCCTGTAGTTCTCCGCTCGGGGGAGGAGGATCTTTCCATTGTTCCGACTAATGACGCGAGGTCTATGCGCGGGGTCGATTCTGCAATGGGACCACGGTCATCCAGCCATCCCGTGCATTTTTAGGTCAGCCACGCTTCGCAATTCGCGCCCATGTCGTCGAGCTAGGCCCCACTTCTCCTTTGAGCCAATTTTTCAATTTTTTTTGTTTTTTTATTTCAATTTCTTTTTCTTATTAATATTGCTCGATCGCTGTTGCCATTGAGCTTACCTTCTGTTTAACATATTACAATTTTAGTGCGATATTTCAGTCCGTCGGATTGGAGTTATTTCATATTTTGTAATTACAATTTGATATAGTATAGGTGTATCAAAGAGAAATTATTTATTTCAAAGGTACATGTTTATACGTGTATTCTAATTTAGGAACTTTGAGGATAATTCAATTACTTTGTACTTAAAATTTCTATTGAAATGTGAAATTAAACGAAATACATCTCAAATTATATAATTTTAATGTTATTATATAGAACTATATTTGATTTTGTAGAACCAGATCCTAATTCCCCTTTTAATTTTCTTCCTTTTTATTTATTATTATTATTAAGCTTATCCTCTATTTATCATATTATTTTAGCATTTCAGTCCGTCAGATTGGAGTTGTTTTATATTTGACATTAAAATTGTATATAACACAGATAACTTTAATTTTAGTAAGTACAATTTTATTAATTATAGATAAAAACAGACGGTTTCTTAATTGTTTTATTTCGACTTTTCAGTATGCAAATTCTTGTCGAACACTCATGTTTCCGCAGGGAGAAAAGTATTTTAATAAACATTAATGTATTTTCCGGAGTTGGGAAGATGTCGTTTATGGTGTTTGTTTGTGAACTTACTATCCCAATATAATAACTTGTTGCGTGTCGTGTAATAAATTTGCATAAATATTGGAAAATTGTTTGCCTCGTAGATATTATACCTTACCAAAGTTGGAAGATATAACAATTTTTAATACAACCATTCTTCCAATATTTTAGAAAAGTACATCCATGCTTCAAATTTACTATTTAATTTTAACAAATCCATTCGGAGAATTGTAATCCAAAGATAATTAAAAATAATGAAAGATACAATAAATTTCGTTTAAAAGTAACGTTGACTAGACTCCAATTTCGTTGAACTCTTTTAACTTGCAAATAAAAGCTTGATTCGAAAATATGGAATTAATTTTCAACCATGCGAAGAATCACTTTAAATAACTCGGATCATATTTTGTAGAATTTAATTACAATAAAATTGTATAATTTGAGATTTGTTTAGCTAAACTTCACATTTCAATAGTAATATTAAATATAAAGTCATTGAACTGTTATCCTAAAAATTCATAAATTAGAATACATACAGGAACGTGTACCTTTGCAATAAACAATTTCTCTTTGACTTCGACTAAACTCGATATTCCTTTTTTCAATTACAAAATAAACAGCTCGAATTGACCCAGCATAATAACATCAACAAATAATCTTTTTTTTTTCTTGTCCCGGTGTATAGCAACGTAGTTTTTGTTTTGAATATATTTGGTTACTTTATAAGCTGCAGCGCAGTTAAAGACTGCACCGTGGCAAAAATGTGAAAATAAATTGTAAAGTTTAGCGTCGCGAGTAAAAGTTGGCTCGGCAAATTTGAATACTTTGAGCATTATCTTTTATAAATTGTTATTTGAATAAGAGATTAGGAACAGTATGGAAGGAAGAGAAAATATAATAGCCAAAAGTAATACGTTGCTCGTCATAAAGATTCATAGTATTGCATTCAGAATTGAAGCACTCTCGATACTCTATATTCCATTCTTGTTTTAGAATAAGAAACGAGCACTTTCTTGTTTCTTATTTGCTTGCCTTTATATTTTACTCTTCAATGCAAATGATTCATCATTGTGCGCTAAAAGTTGAAAACTTTTTTAATATTACATTAAACATTATTAAACATTCTTCGTAAACTTTATTTTATTTTTATTGCTAGTTTTTAAGCAACGAAAGGGTGCTGCTTGTTTAATTAATGCGTCATTTTATTACTACTTTGTAAACAATTAATTAAATTCAAGATTAGTATTAAAGCAGACGACCAATTACAATTAATCAATTTTATTCCTTCATTTTTAAGGTTGTTTACATTGTAACATACACTCTGCGTATGTTATATATAAAGATATATACATAAATAAATCATAGAGTTCATTAAAAACAAAACAAACATAAAATGATTTTGTTTTTATATAAGAATTTATATTGAATATTTGTAAATTTAATAAATATTTATATTAATGAGGTAAAATTGTGTTTTATAAAAAATTTAAAACTCATGTTAAAATCAATACATGCAAAAAGTAAAACTTGCAGAAGTGCAAACCAAAACGAATTTTAATTGTCACAAAATTTGTGGATACTAGATATCTTAGAATTAATAATAACGGTATCAATAAAAAATTAATATTTATCTACCCTCATCTTATAATTATAAACCATCAATATGTACTGACAGCAAAATATAAATATCTCCACGCGAATAAACTAAAATACAGTTACCAGAATTATGTTTGAATTATTAATATAGTTTTAATTGACCTAGAATCTGAAACCGATATTGATCGTTCGCAAGAGATTGAAATTTTCATTAGTTCTCGATCGAAATTTATATTTCTATATTACATGCACAGTCCACGAGATGTAACAAATTTTTCTTCAATTGTTTGGGCAGGAATGCAAAACAGCGAGGGTTAATATGACCCAGCTTCACGTTTTGCAAAATGCTGCTATTCTCTTCTTTAATTAATTCGTTTTAATTGCTTCTTAATGTAAATGTTCTTTTCAACTGCGACTGCGTCTTATGTTGTATTAATTATACACCAGGTTGGCTAGTATTTAAATAAATCTTTTTAAAATGCGTATTACAAATATTTTGAATTCTTACTTAAATACCAAAACTTTAGTGCTCCGTTTTTATTTGTAATGTACCATAGAAAAGAACAAAAATTTGACATTTTTAGTTGAAAAAGATTTCATTTAAACGTAAGCTTAAATTCTAAATTTTTAGAGTTAAAATTATTTTACTTTAAATTTAAAAGATATATCTTTTGTTCGCTGTAGAATATCAGTCGCTATCTTTTTCCACTAAAATTTTAATGAAAAATCTGTGCATCATCTAGATCAAACATTTTTTTATCACAAGATTATACGAGATTCCATTCATTTATCATTATATTTATAAAAAATATAATAAGCTAATTTTTAGGACACCAATGTTCACTATGTACTAGTAGTATAGTTTATATATAAAACTATATTTACTATAGTATACACATTTTACTGACAAGTTACGTTAAAAAAATTGTACGATCATTAAAAAATCGAAGATAAAGTACAGTGAATTAGTTTTGAAATTCTAGCAACATCGCTGTAACTGAAATATTTCAGCTTTATTCCACGGTCAAAAGTAGTTGAGATAAAAAATTACGATTGAGTTTGTTTACAAGAAACGCATTCTGTAATAAAAGTTACCAATTTTTATCATTTTTTTACGATGTAATAAAAGTTTTATGTCGTTTCTCTTCCAATTTCACATTCGGATTCCAAAATTTAATGAAATATCGCGAAATTGATAGTTTTTTTCTTTTTTTGAATTTCATATCATATTTGATATAATAAAAAAAAGGAACATGCTATAATAAAATTATTTTTTTATTTCGAAAAATTTTACTTGTACTACTGAAAAAAGTTAATTTGTATCAAACCTAAGTCAATTAAATGAAATCTGTTTTAATATTATTTTTTAAATGTTTTTAATTATTATTATTATTAATATAAGAAATATCATTAATTAAAAGTACTTTTCAATTAACTTAAATCACATAAAGTGTGGTAAAGTCAATAAAACCAGGGAGACTGTTCTTAATATTTATTAAGTAATTTAATAGTCTTTATTATATGACTATTTTAACAAAATAGGTTTAATTTGATTGTTACGTAAAGACTCTGTTTCAGCTTCACAAACCATATTTCTACAGTTATATGCTGTATCTGCTTACGCCTTAACTGTAGAGACATAGTTATAATAATTGTGTAAAGTAAACCGTAATTTCAAATATACCTTCAAAGTATAACATTTTATATGATAATTAAAATTAACATTTCCACTTATGCATTATATTTGAATGTCTTAATTAGTATTCAAAAAGTAAAAAAAGCATTTTTTTGTCAATTATTATTGAAGTATAACTTCTTGTGTAATGATATAATTATATTAAACCTAGACTCAAAAACTTTACTGAGCCCTAGTCACTTCTTATTTCTTCTTCAATTAATTTTATAAATTTTTTTTGATTAATGTAACATTTATTTATGATTCTATAAAATACTTTTTTTATTTTATTTTTCCCTTTCAACGTACATAATTCAATCCGAGTGTTCCATATAGTTCGCGTTCCGAGAGATCGGAATTAAAAAAAAAAAAAAAACTAGCTCCAACGGAAAGAATTTCTGGTTAGCGATTGTTGACCAGCGTTCTTGGGCGGCGAGTCTGCCAAAACATACCATATGTTGGCACGCAACTCTTCTCCTTGTCACCCTCTTGCGAGATCCCAATCCACCTGCTACGTCACACGTCCGATTAGCAGCATTCGCTTGGTGCTTGAGTTCGACGACACGCGAAATAAATGACGACTGATTCACTGGCTCTTTCGCGAAACCGCGATGAAAGCGTTCTTCATTCAATTCAATTTAAACAATAACAATTGCTCGTCAAACGCCGAATTTCATTTCATTTTTTTATGTTATCGAATTATGTTGACAAAAAGTGACGACGAATCCAATTGAGGATATGTTATTTGAGGTAAAACGAATGAAAATTCCACTTTCTTTTATGTTAAATCAAAATAATATGAAATGGAATATAACTTATAAATTGTTTGAACATTTACATTGAGAAAATAAATTTAACATTTTGTTTGTATTAATTCAAGGATATCACTGAAATGTGAACATTTTTACGATTCAAAATAATGAAAATTATATTTATAAAAGCAACTTTTAATATATTTGCATCAGAAGCTACTTTATAAATTTGAAAATTTACTGTTATTTATAATATACAAATAATTATTTTTTCTACATATCCTTAAATCGCTATCAGAAATAGTAAATAATTATACTTCTTTTTTTTACTGCTTGTACAGTAAATTAGAAAAGTATTGAATTTTATCTGTTTTAAAACATTTTTAAACTTTGAAATGTTGTTTAAAACTTAAAAAAAAAAAATAAACTAAAAAAATCTTGCCTTTAATAATGCAAACTTTCTTTGCGGAATTAACCCTTTGACTCAAACGACAGATTTAGCTCGTTTCATTTGTCATTTTTTATCGATAATTCTCGGTTCAATCATTTATCGATCGACCGAGCCCTTATTACATCTCGTCGACTGTCATTCTTGTTGTGATAGTAAACCCCGTGAGAAATCCGCCATACATTTTTGCAGCGTGACGTTAATGCTTTTAAAGATGTAACGTTAAACTAAAAGAAATTCAAAGAAAATGTAGCAAAAAGGCGTAGGATTATCGCGACTCGGTAGGAAGTTAAGAAAAATAGTTGTCTTTTTCCTCTGCGAAAGAAAATTTATAAGGAAAAGCTTGCCTTTTAACTTTACTGCGGGATTGAAAATAAGAAAATTCATTTCATACATTTTACAAATAAGAGAGTTAGGATATTTTAAAACTTCCTTCTTTTTTATTCTTTCAGCTGCTATTTTTGCTGTTGGAATGAAACTAAATGTAAGGCAAAAATGTAGATTTAAAACGGGATAAATATACAAGAAATGGAAAATCTCTATCTCTTTTGGTAAAGAGTTTAACGGTTCTTCCTTCATACGAAAAAAAAAGAGAGAAGTTTTGCTTTGTGTGCTAATGGCTTGATCTATTTTAATCTAGGCAAATAAAAACGAAAACGTAATTAAACATTGAAATTGTGTTTCTCGTTGGAACAGTCTTTATGACGAACATTTTTCATTCCACGCCGGTTGATTTAGCGTTCGGTAGTACTTCGTTATTTTTAAATATAATTTGTTTTGATTGTTTCAAAATGTATCGCCGGGTTTTAAAGCAGTTTTCTATTCGATATTTTCGAAGAGTTGAAATTATCGGATATTTTTACGAAATAATTCGTAAAATACGCAAGACAATTCCAATTTTATAGTCATTAGTTCATGAATCAAAAATTTTACAATTCTTATTTTTCAATACATGATAAATTGTGGAGAGCTGCGCTCCGCAAAGTAATATATTCCGGTATGATTTAATAGATTTTTGACAGAAACAGAAAAAAGTCGATTCGATGATAATGAAACTCCTTATGCTTGCAGAAGTAGGTCATTATAAATTTTGTAATGACGATGTTGCACCGCTTGCTTAAAGTTTTTTTTTAAAGTTCCAGAACATTTGTTAAGAAATAAAAGTAAAATTGAGATAAGTACCCTTTAAAAATATATCTGTTTATTGAATTATTTCATTAAATAAACTTATTTTTCAGTTAATTAATCTATTTAATATATTAATAAAACTATAATCTTTTGATTGAATTGAAGAAAATTAAATGAAAGAAATAAAAGCTTAGTTTTGTTCTCAACGATTCCTTTTATGATTATTTTTGAAGTAATAAAACATAAACTTAAACATGTCTACGAAAACTGATCAACATTCATAAAATGCAATGAAAACTTTTGCCTTGAAAATTAGCCGTTAAAAATTGTTAACCGAAAAGTTACTCATTACAAAAACGTGCACATTAACATGTGCTACTTCTTTAGTTATAGAATTGTGCAACAAGACAAGAAAATAACACTTTGGGGTAATAAAAGTGATATTCACAAATGTGCATCCGTTCGATGAAAATTCACCAGTACATTTAAAGATGAGTACAAACGATTTGCAATAAAGTTCAATTTGAAACGAGGTGAAAATCTGCCTTGTAATAACTGTTGGTTCATAAAATTTCGAAATAGCAAAATGTGGAAAATTGAACATCAAGCAAAGAAGCGTCGCGGAATAAAAGATACACGAAAAATTGATGAGCAATGACGGAGCAAAGTGATAAGAAAGCAGAAAAATGTTCGACCGAAATGAGTGGAGTAACAATTTCTTAAAACTCTTCCTGCCGGGGACAAAGTTAATCATTTCGAAGATAAACGTTTCACCCTTTAGTTTATTCATTAAATTTTCACTCGTTCGAGAAACAAGAAAATAATATAAAATAAGATTAAATTTAAATTGTTCAGTTAGATTTAAATAAAATTTTAATATCTTTTACTTTACATTATAAAATTGGACTCGTCGCGTTGTCCAACTTTTATTCATCACATTTTACTTCAAATTTTGTTTCATAGAATTATTCATAAATTTTAATATACATTCCATGGTTAGGAGGAAACATTGCGTTATGTAAAGAACAATTTAGTGAAGTTAAATTACAATTTAATTAAGTTTATTCGCTACAAAAGATAATTCTAATTCGAAAGTTGTGATTTCATCGAAACGATGTGATTTTCCTTGCTTATAGCTATGTTATTTTATGTCCCCATCTTAATTAAATTTACTCAAAGTTTTGAGTTATTTAGATAAACGGTAACTGGAAATTGCAACTCCGAAGTGTTAAAAAAACATCCTTAAAACATCAATGATTAATGTAATTAAAATGTGAATAACTCAAGAGGAAATTACTCTTTGAGAAAAATATTTTTTCTGGATTCTCCATTAATTAAAACAATTTTTTTCGTGTTCGTTAAACAATAACTTTATTCATAATTAATACTGTTTTTTAAGAAAGAAAATAATAAACGAAACTTATGTAATTTGAAAACATTTGTTATGCACTTGGACCGAAAACAATTTCATTCTCTGCCACTAATTTCGAAATATATTTTTTAATGGAGAATAAATATTTGTTTACGAATATAATACATTATTCATAATGAATAAATATTTACTTTATACTGCATAAATCAATTATTTTGTATAAATCAATTTACTCTGATCAAATAAGGTTTTTCTCAACATATAAAATCTATAATAACATTTTATCTTATATTTCAACAATGTTATATTCATTATAAACACAAATGTTTTCAAATAAACAATATACTTAAAACGTACTTTGCAGACTTTACGCCTACAAGGTTATACATTATTCTTCCTCATTTTCTTAAATTGATAAATCGATATGATGGCACATTATTGTCATGAAACTATAAAGCAACTTTCAAGATTTTTATTACAATGAGTGATACAACCGGAGCACTTAATGTCCCAATATTAATTAGAAGATCGATTGCAAAAAAGAGCCATCCAGCGGATTCAACAAAAGCATAATATAATAAACTCGACATTAAGTAAAAGTTCAATGCATACAAAAGGTATATCATTTACGATAAGAAACTTATTTGTAAAAGATCTTTGAAGGAAACCGTAGAAAAGTTGAACTGAGCCTTTTAGGTTATTAAAAGAACCGGTAGTAAAAAACTTTTTTATGTTTACCACATAGCATATTCCCTGCATTTGCTGGATGACAGCTTAGAATGAAGTTTCGAACCATAAGTACATAGCCGATCGTACATAAACCTTGGTTCTGACAATCACTGACAAAACCGGAACATCACCGAGAGCTGCACTGGATTCAAGAGAATCTTATATAAAAATTTCTGCAGCTTGATATTAATGCAAGTGATAACTGTAGAAAACTGCGTATAAAAAATATGTATAATTTTCTGAAAACTTTGAAATGAAAGAAAATTTATTGAATAATTATATTTATAATTATATTTATACATTGAGAAAAGTATGATACAGTAAAGTAGGATTTGTGTTAGCAAAGCAAATGCATAAGGCATTGCTAGTGTTTTGTTTTAACACTGTGAGGCCTTTTTACCAACAGTGATGGTACTTTTTAGAATCACTACCTATAGCATTCAGATTAATAACATCTGATAAGAAAAATAGGTTACAATAATTGTATATATTCTGAGTATATTTCTCTCAGTGTAATTATTGAATTAAGAAATTCAGACAAAGTAATTTTAACTTTGCTTTATGATCAACATGTTAGAAAGCTTTATATTACAAAGCTAGTGCCGACTTCTGAATGGTGAGGAAATTTGGAATGCAGATGATTTGGGAATGCTAACTGGAAATGGCGCAGGATTCGATGAGAAATCTCACTAAGAGAATATGCTGGTATGTTTTAAACGTTTAAAGGAGATTAGACTGGTTCACCCTTATTCACTATAAAAAGTTTTGTTGATATCCAATGTAAAGCTTTAATTGATAAACGGATATAAAATGTTTTCGATGGAAGCAATTTAACCATTTACAAAACCCCGGAGGGAACGATAAATCAATTTATGTGATATGATAATAAAAAGAAATTCCAGGAAACTTGATTTAAAGTACTGGTACTTAAAATTATTTACTGAAAATTAAAATTTGAAAATTATTTAATCCTATCCCAACGATAAAATCCAGCTTAAATTCAAATGTAAAATCTTGACTCAAAGATAAATTCCTTCGAATTATCGGACACGATCTGGAGTGTCCTAACTACTAAAATCAATAATAAATTGACAAATATCTTAGTTGAAACTTGAATTTCGAAAAGTTTATTGGCAATATGTGTCTCATTAAATAAGTATTAAAATTTAGAGAATTATTACAGTCGAAAATAACTTTATGGAGATTCATAAAAACATCTTAATATTAAAAACTCTGAATTTTACTAAAAAAATAGATCTTTGAATTAGGTCAATCATTGAAATCTTTGAAAGAATATGATAAAATGATGAAGCGATAAACCATAACAAATATAATAGTACTGAAGATGGAAACGTTTTCGAAATGCAAAATGTAAACAAACTTTGTTTTTACTTTGTATTTACATGCGTTTTTATGTCCTTTATATAACATAATTAATAAAAAAAAATCACACATTAAATAGTATATTTAAATTATGCATACGTCACATAGAAAGATACAAGAATTATCGCAATCCCACAAATCAAACGTCCCACGAATAATCATAATTTTTACCAATTAACTTGTATAAAACAGTAAGCTTTATCGCATCTAATAACCCCAATTAATAACAATGAAACAAACTAATCCCCGCGCTTGAATTTACTTTACCAAATGCATACATTACCATACATATAAACCGAATTGTATTTGCCCCTTTAATCAACTTAGTTCACACGTAGCCGGGTCAATTTCTCACGAAATCCCAATTTTATTCCAACACCCAACCTCCGAATAGCTAAAAATTTATAATGCTTCTCGATGCAATTGTTGATTCGATTTTACAAAAATTCAATTCTGCGGATCTCATTGGGAGGACGCGTCTCGATTTTTGGGGAAAATGGGGGGGGGGGGCAGAAAAAGGAAAAATAGATCGACAAAATTAATCTGGGTCTAATAGAGCTTTGCGACGTCGACGTGGAAAGTAGGGTACGCGTCGAGTGCGAATCGAAGCAGCGGGTGCACGTATACCCGAGCAGGGAAACTGGTCGGGGGTTGGTGAACCCGCTGCCCTATATTTCCGAAAATGGGTCACCGAATAGACGAAGACAGATCGAACGCGCGTATTCGCACGCCGCGTCGCGAGCTTTCGCGGAAGATCTTAGCCCCTCGATTCGAGTGAACGCCATGAAAAATGGAGCCCACTCCATTATGTATGCTCAGCTCACGTCCCAGAATCGAATTCGATTGAGCAAAATACGAGAGCGATCCTTTTTAATCGACGACTTGTTTGGCCGAGACAAAACTCTTTTTCCGTCGCGGACAAAAACATGTTTCGCGGCTAATATGGTGTACGTATGTACTTAAACTAAACATATTTTATGGTTGACTGATATACTAAGTATGGTTGGGATAAGAATACAATATTGACTAAAGCTAGTTCATTGACGTAAACATACTGCGCGGTTAAGTTAAAACATATTATTGGATATCCTAGTAAACATGAAATATATATATAGTCATCCCTGGTAAAAGTGAAACATATATGGTCCATATATGGTCCATATATAAACCATATATGGTCCATATATAGTCCATATATGATTCAACAATTTCATATAAGGAAATAACAAAATCATATATGCAAATATATGTTTTTCCTTAATCCATGTGTAACCATATGTGGTCGATATATGGCAATAACTGATATAATATTCTACCCATATATACCTTTAATAATTTCCTTATATAGAAATCAATTATTGCCATATATTGACCATATATGGCCATATAAGGGTTAAGAAAAAACATATATGCCCATACATGAATTTTTTATTTCCTTATATGAAATTGTTAAAACATATATGGACTATAAATGTTTCATTTTTACTAGGGATGCTGTCTGACTGAACATATCAACAGTTAATAACGAAAAATTAACTAAAATACAAAATGTATAAAATATGTAACTTTGGAAGAAGAAATTAAAGGCTTGGAACTGTGCATAAATTGTTTGCACACTTTTAATGTTAATAAATAGTTTAGCATCAATTTGGAATAAAACGTGGAATAACCTTCTAACTTGGAAACAAATAAAGAAAAATAAATTGATTAATTCCCTAAAAGTTTGTTCGATTTGAATTTTCTACGCATGAGTAATTTCGATAAAAAGTTTCGTTGGTTCGATGTGAATGGTATATAAAGTATTTCACTGTTTCGATGTTGGATGTGTCAAACTTTACATAGATACATTCAAATAAAGATAAACCTATCGATCAAAAAAAGTTCAAAGGGTATTTACAGGGTATCTAGTGTAACAAAAAAAAAAAGAAAACAATTTTAATTCGACCTAAGGAAGATTAAATTAGAAAAACTCAACTTCCTTATTGAATATATATAATAAATTTTACTTATATAGTTTTCATAAAGAGTTTGAAAAAGGAGTCAGCTAGACTTTTCTGCTGAATTGCATGAGCTTTGATTTGACGAAATAATTTTATATCAAAAATATATGATATCAAGGTCCAAAATCAAGTTTTGCTCGTGAAAGACCAATGCTTTATTCATATACCTACTGGAACTCTACAATATGGATTAGTGTAAGAACTATGAAAAATCCAATCAATTCATATCTTTTATACTAATTATTATTAAAAAATGTTAATAAAAGAGAATTATTAATTTAATTTATTTCTTACACGCTGAAATAATTATGTGTTTAATTTATATGAAATCCTCGGTTGGATCGATTATTTCAGTTCAATATTGACTATACTAAATCAACAGAGATTAATGTTAATTTACGACATTTAAACATACATAGTCACTGCGCGGAAGTTAATTTTTCGATTTTACGCCATTTCAAATACCCGTCGATGTAAAATGTCCGTATACCTAGCATACCTAGCACCGCCACCAAAAGGAAAGGAAAAAAAAAGTTTGCTATAATTTTGTGCTCATTTTGTACTAATTTCTCTACTTATATCCTACACATTTTATTATTGTTAACATATCAATCTCCTCATTTTTGCATTGATCAATTTTTTGCTAAATTCTTCTTCCCTCCAGGAGCGGGGATAACGGAAACTGGTTAAAAGCGGGATAGGTCGTGGGTGCGGGCAAGTTAACTAAACTAACCACTCTCCCGTTGGTTAGTTTAGTTAGCTTAACCGCACCCAAATTTTGATTGCCCTGAAATTTTGATTTCGGTCTTTTATATAAAAATAAATAAATATACCTGGATCGCACCTCGGTATTTTCATAATTAGCTAAGAATAGAACGAAAATACATTTTGATTCAGTAGTATTTTAAAAAAATAATAGGAAGAATGTGATTGAGTGATAGAAGCAGTTATTCTTCATAGATACCAGTCGCGCCCTTTACCACGATTCTACGCCACTGTTTATAAATGTAGGCTTACTTCACAAACATTCGTGAGTAGAAAAATTAAAGCCACGCCTCGTCTTGTATTCACACCAGAATTTGACGGAAAAAAACGCCTTTCCAAGCAGCGACGTAGAGTAGTAAAACGCGTGACTGGGGACTCTAAGGTTACGGGTTCTATTCCTTGATAACGACATTGTAAGCGTCAACGCAAAAAGTCCTATCACTGTTGGTAGAAAGTCCTCACAGTGTTAAAACAAAACACGAGCAATACCCTTATGCATTCGCTTTACTAACACAAATCGTACTTTACTCTATCATATTTTTCTCAGTGTAGTTGAATTAACCATATTATGTTTATTTTAACTATAAAATGGAACCAAAATTTCCTACTATTCACAGAAATTAATCATACATACACGCAGAGAAAAATTAGAACAAAATTTACTATATCTTATAACAACACTGACGCAAATTCATTCCATAAATCATTATTACTTTGAGAGTATCAAAATATTGGTAAACGTCCTTCAATTTTTACTATACTAGACACTAATGAATTGTATAAATCTCGTATTCTTTCGGCTGTCAACTTATTAAAAGATCACACCAATTTGTTTTACGTCAACGTTGATATACAGTATAGTAACTTTTGTTCTAACTTTTTCTCAGTATAATGAATTTCTCTTATTTTACAAAAAAATCGTGTAAAATTACTACTATCCGCGTTTAATTAGATGAAATTGAAAGGTAGTGAAATGCGAGGAAATGAATATGTACGGTTGAAAGCCGCGACGGAGAGCTCTTCAATGTCAAATGTCGATTTACAATGCCGACCGCGGCATTTTGGGCGAATTTGGCGTAACGAAATTGTGTGTACATAGATTCGCACGTATGACGATTTGCGTGCGCGACCGTAAAAATAAACCGGATAGCGTTCGGGGCTATTTATAACGGAAATATTTGCGCGGCGCAAGCAGCCGACCACGCTTTCCTCGACGCGTATAAACACGCAACGTGCTTTTATACATTATAAATGACCGCTGCGTCAATCGTCCGAAACAAACCGATCTTACATTAAACAGACCAACAATAATTTCGGACAGTCCCGAATCGCAAACCGAACGCCATTCCGATATCGAACATTTATTCGCACGCTTCCCATCCATCCGGCTCGACTTACGACCATTCAGCGGACTTTACGAGATCGCCGTATCTAATGGGATGGAAATGATAAGAGATACACATTTTTTCATTTCCCTCCAGATCAAATAAATAATATTTTGATCGGTTCGAGTCAAGAAATTTATTTGCATATCAATCGATTGGCTTTGTTTATTGATGTACTGGGAAAAATTGCCGAATTATTTATTAATCATTGGCGATGATTCGAATTTATGGAGGAGAAATTTGAAATGAAAATAATAATAATAATAAAAAATCTATTCTGGTCTAAACTAATTTTCTATCCAAAAACTTCAATGCTAATATTTTCGATCTACCTCCAACATTAAAAAAAAGAGCAAACTTCGCTATTGCAAAATTTTCTGAAAGTAAAATTGTTTCCTTTTTTTGTTTCCAAGATATCGCTTAACTTCTTACGGTGACTTTTTAGGATTTGTAGAAAATAAGGAATTTGAGTATAATTCTAGTTGATGTTTAACAATATCATTGTTATTGCAAGATTTTTGTCCATTTCATTAGATCTTAATCTATTATCTTCGAAGCACCTTTGTCTCGTATATTTAGTATTAAATCATATTCGATTTCAATTTTCTACAGTTGAATTGGTGTATTTCTCATATTAACTGCAGTGACGGTAACTTAATGGTTCAAGTTTCAACTTAAGTACGTTAAAATATATACTCGCTGAGTTCAAACCCTAGCGACGGCAAGTTTACGGACAATTCTTTCCACAAAATTACTGAATAATTAATTTTTCTCTACCAAGAATCTATAAAATTAATTGAACTCAAAAAATAATATAGTTGCATTAATAACATGAATTATTTTCAATTACAAGTAAGGTTAGATCTATTTAACTCGTAAAACGGGTCGATTCAACTCGATTTACCTCGACTCAACTTGACATTTCTTTTAACGGTGCGGAATTTCTCATGCCGTTCCCGACGGTTGCCCGGCGTTCACCAATTTGTTTCTAATTTTAATTGAATTTCTCACGAGCACGCGCGAAGGCGCTCGACCTTTCCTAATCCCAAGTTCAATGTTACATTTTCGTGGGATAGTTGCGATCAAAATTTATGAATGATCAGCGACGTATCTCATGAATTAAACATTGGGCACATTATTCTCCCTCGCGCGAGCGTGTCCTGCCTCCTTCAAAATGATTTATACTGACGGGCCGCGATGGCCGATGGCCGGTGCCGCGCGACGGCGTGCACATGCACGCACACGTGTCGGCCACCACTCGCCTCGGCCCGAAGACGAATGCTTTTGTGTACCAAAATGGCGCGCGGGCAACTATACCTCGCCGTTGTACGCACACGTGTCCGCCGAGTCAGCCACGGTCCATGGCGAAATCAATACCAGCTGGTATCCTTGTTTCCACTTGCTCTTCCACCGAGCAACCACGCCAGTTTACTTCGTTCGATGTGCGCCCACGCGAAAGTCAAACTTCGAGACCCGGATACGGCCGTTCCCCAAATGACAATTTCGTTGGGATAAAGCCACACTGAGAACAATGTTGGGATAATATTATATTACTTAACAAGGAAAAAATTGGTTTTAAGTTGGTAACCCAAGCCAAAAGCGAAGGACTACCAACCTGAAACCACTTTTTTCCGAGTTCAGTACGATATTTTATTTATCGTGAAAGTGAAATATGTTGGTAGCCCACAGGGCTATTATAAGTTTTAATTTTAAGGTGAATAACAATTATTATACTGTATGTAAAAATGAGGACAAATGATATCTTCTGATACGTACACTGAGAGAAAATTTTTTGTAAAAATTGTAGTCTTTTTTGTAATTTGAGGACAGAGTGGATAAAGCCAAAAAGTTACAATAAAAAATTATAAAATGTGTTCATAAAACACGTAAATATGATTTTTCACTTTATTTTTACAAATGTTTCAATACATTGTACAATTTTGTATTGTACTTTTTGCAACCTTATCCACCATGTACTTAAATTACAACAGAAAATTACAATTTTTTCAAAAATTTTCTCTCAGTGTAACATACAGTTTAAAAGATTTGACACAAACAATTTTTATTACACTGGATTGTAATAACTTGTACAATTCACATAACCTTTTTAAACCGTATTTGAAACACGTCAAAAAATGTCATTTGTCGCCACTTTTAGATACAGTATAATAATTTTTATCCCAACTTTTTTTTCTCAGTGCACTATTTATGCGGCGCAACCGCAATCGTCATCGGGATACTCGCGATTGTAAAGATGCCAATATCGAGCCGATATCTCCCGGGTATCTTGTGACAAGTTTTATTCGCGGAATTATTACGAGCCGAATAAAATTCAAGCTTCGTATCGCGCGACGGATAAAGAAGTTTCCTTAATAAATCGGATTGAAATTTCGCGAGAGAAACAAAGGGGGAGGGGGGCGTCGGATTTTAAGACGCGCTTCGCAAAGTAATAAATCATGGAAGTTTGTTCGAAATAATGTCGCGCAAAACTCGAGTGGCACTTTGATGCACATTTCGGTACGAAAGAGTCGTTTCGAGTTTGCTTTCGGCTTTATTATATAATTTTATTCGGCAACGAAGGACGGCGCTACGTAAAATCGGAAAATCGCACAAAGTTGACTTGTTCGTCAAGACCGAATTGAAATTTTACATTATTAATCTTCTTTGCACGTAAAATTTATTTTTACTCTGTTATATATATATATATTTCGATGTTTATATTGAGAGTAGGCACGTACCATTCATTATGTTTGTGTTAATAATTTATTTTCATAGCGTTGTTAATAATTAGATTTTTTCCCCGCCTAAAATATAACCGTTAACCAAACTCATAATTTACACCATTCTATATTTGAAGGCGCGGGGCAGGATCAATTTTTATTGCCCAAATAAATCCCATTTATAATTAATGGAAAGACGGTACTGTACTTTATACATTCGTCTTTTATTGCAATTGTTATTGCAATTTATTGTAATTATTATTATTATATTAGACTGACATTTAACATCACGTCATGTAACAAGCATATGTAAATAATATAAATACAAATATTTATATGATGAAAGATATTGAACATTTTAAGTTTATCTTGTACTATGAGGTGTTAATATCAAATTTTTTTAAATTAACTGCATTGAGTAAAAAATTGGACAAGAAATGATTATACTGTGTCACGAAGTGGGGGATAAAGTTTGTTTACATATCATATTTAGCATATATTATAAAAGAGGTTATAAAATAAACAATCATTCTTTTATAGTGGGTCGTAAAAATTGTATAATTTTCATAAACTCTTTTATTAACGTATGCTTTGAATATGACAAAATAACAAACTTTGTCCTCACATTTTGATTCAGTAAAATTTTTCTTGATGTAGTATGAAAATGCTTATATTTGAATAAATAGAATGAACAAATTATAAATTCCTCATAAAAATTTTATAATTCGTACAAAAGAGCATTGTGTACCAAAAAAAAAATTACTTGATAAATGACAATTATGAAAAGCATTACATAAATATTTCGATCTATTTAAAACATCTCCTTTACGTTATGTATATTTAGATCAAACAATATGATTAAATTGCACTGTTTAACTCCACTGAACAATTAAGAAGAATCAAGTATTTAATCTAATCTGAAATTTCAAGTTACTAATTTTGACAGAGTTTCCAACTAAATTTGAGTTAATTTAATAGTATTAGTCATTATGAGCGTTAACTAAGTACCCTGAGAGAAATTTATTAGTAGTTGCTATTACGTTTTATAACAACTCTGGGATATGTGTGCATTTATAATTTTCCTTGCGATATGAGACAGTAGAATTTATGAAAAACATTTTAAACAAATATTACAGTAAAATGTCATTATAAAACCCTTAACCATCATTCTAATATTTTTCTTAAAATATGTTATGTGGAATAATATAAATGCCCTGAGTTATTATTAAATATTCCCTGAGTTATTATTAAATATAGTAACAACTATAAAAGTAATTATCATAAATTGTTATATTTCATACCAATTTAAGAATAAAATGTAAATATTTTTACTATAACTAACAGTAAATTTTAAAAAAATCAGATATTAGCTATTAATTCAAAAACGCTAAAAATTTCTCTAAAGATTATGCCTTTTACATTGTTTTAATAGTAAAAATTTTCAACTTCTGGACGCATCCCTACATTGATATATGTTTTAAATTTTACTGTTACTTCTTTCTCATTGTAAAAAGTTGACTTTTATGCTAATACAAAAAAAAAAGTTTTGTCTATTAATCATATAATTTAATCTATATCAGAAACATATCACTTTTAAATTCATTAGATGAAAAAAGCGGGGGAACAAAAAGGAATTGATATTAATATTTTTGCAATTAAACTTATGATTTGATGTTGGCTGCGATGAGCAAGGGACAATACACGGCTACGACGAAATCGGCAGTGCACTTTTGTGGCGAGTTCTCTCTTGGCACCGTTTCCGACGTGTGTACACGTCAAAGTGTATTCTGACGCCAGCATCAATGAAAAGAACGTCGAGGGAGACGTGCGTAAGCGCCCTGCCATGCTCAGAAATAGTTCTGCCATATAATTTGCATGCGCTGTTTCCGTTAAAAGCGAACAACCTGATATCCGCGTTCTTCTCTATCTCAGCGGAATAAATAAATGGAACGTTCTTTTTTCTTCGGGGTTAAACGATTTTCGTGTATAAAAATAAACCCCTCCGGTCTTCGTATCTTATTTTACCATTATTATTTCCCTTTTTCATTTATTTATTTGTGGGAGTGAACTTGACTCGGATATGAATAACAGAAGACCACGTTGCGTCAACGGGCCTTTAATATTTTTATACGTTAAAACACTTTGTTGGCACAATTACAACACAAATAAAGTTATTTCGCATGTGCGAAAAGAGAGTCCAATCTGAAAACTACGCCTGGCAACGAATTTTTCTAATTAATTCGGTTTCGAAGGGAAGTGGGGGGGGGGGGGTAATATATTTGGCTTGTTAGAAAAAAGTGACAAGATATCGATGATGTGAATTAGTTTACAGTGAAAGTAATTTATACGTTTGAATTAGTGTGGCTTGAGTTAATACAAACATTATTTCCTACAGTTCTTCTATTAATAAACTCGTGTGTATATTTCTAGGAAAGGTTAAATTTTGTTTATTAAGGAAATGTAGAGAGGGAATTCGATTGCATTTACTGCTTCGTTTTCATGAAAGCTTTGAATTCAAACGGATAAATGAAAATGGCGAGCAGATGAAATAATAATTTCAAAAGGTAGTATATTTAAGAAAATGTGTGTTTGAAGCGGACATAGATATGCCTACATTATGAAAAATTGTATAATAATTTGCGGATAATTGTGCACTTATGATATAATTTATAAACCAATATAATAAATTATATTACATATATATATAATAGTTTCAATTATATTAATCGATATACTTGATAAAAAATGCGCGCATATCTGCGAGTTATTAATTTTATTATTTAATGTTTCACAGTACCTGTCAGATATAATTATAGAAAAAAAAGTAAATTTAAATAGATAGTAATTACATACTATATTTTTTCAGTCTAATTAGTAACAAATAAAAATAATTTGTATAACTTTATTTGCCAAATAAATACTGAAAAAATGTTTACTTGAAATAAACTAAATGTTAGTAGAACTAATAAATCATTTAATCATATTAAACCAAATTTAGTTTATTCGACATAAATTCAATCAATTCGATCAAATGCAATCAACAAATTATACAGCAAACACTTGCAAATAAAAATTACTAACATGTTTGTAAAGTGATGATATACTAAAAAAAATAAAAAAATTACTATCTCAAGTCGTTGATTTTATCACTATCATACTGATCATTTTTATTAAATCTTTTTTCCTTGATATTTATAATAATTTTACTGTTTTATGATGGATTAATAACTGTTGGATTATGTTATTAATGGAGTGAAATTACCAATAAAATGAAATGATAATTAATTATCGAATATTGTAAATATAATATATAATCTTACATGGAAAAATCTATTAAACTCCAAAAATAGCGTTTAAATAAGAAGGGAACAGGTTATATTGTTATAAAAACGTCTTGTGCACTGGGTTCGACGACAACACAACTTTCCGTAAAATTGTGCTTCGCTTCTGCTAACGCTATAATAGATAACGTGATCCGAATGATGAAATACAAATCTCGGCCCGATGCATAGTTGATAGTTAAACTAGGGACGCAAATAATTATCATTTGCGCATACTCAGCAGCGATTAAAAAGTGCAAAGGATCTATCATAAGATAATAGTGGGGTCTTGTGAATAATGAATGAGAAAAGATGAAACGTCGCGCGGCTTGTGTATAGCACTTGCTATAACATACAAGACGGAGCTTTCAGGAAGTTCACAGAAAAATGGAGCAAACAGACGGTATGGTACTTGGACACAATAATTGCACATCATTCGCATTAAATGTTAATCAACCTTTGGACTTTAGCCGTGGATATGTGTAACTTAAGAAGTTCCACACAAGCGTTATATCTATTTCATGTTGTTTACATTATTCATCGAAGTAGTTGAAATGTACTCGCTTATTAAGCGCCGCCGTTATGAATAAAACATTTTCGTACGTAATTTTGAATTTCTGCATTTTCATGCGCGATTACGAATTTTCGAATATTTCGCGCAAATAAACAGCCCTAGTACTAAATGGGCGTGGGATTAACAAAGAATTTAATTTAAATGGCTGTGTAAAATATTTAGAAAAAAATTAGTTTATATTACAGAACTTTTCGGTATTCAACTGACATCGAGATCATATGTAAAAAAGTATTCTGTAGTTCACTAAATTTTTACCAAACTTTTTGACTAACAGTGGTCAATTGTGAAATTTTACTGAAAGCTTTATGGGTATTATTTTACTAAAATTATATAATAAAAAATTAAGTTAAAGTAGTACATTTTTAACGAGCTTATTCCATATAAGAAACGTTTGGTGTTTTATTATTTTAGCGATTAATCATAAAAATTTAAGAGTAAGGACTGTGAACTGGTACACGTTGTAAATTTGCTGGAATTATTTCTCGATGTAAACAACATAATTGTCCAATAAAAAATTTAAACACTTATCTTCTGCTCGCACTTGCTTGCAAGTTAACTGGTTACAATTATCTATTTTTGTGATAGTGCCATAATTGTCTGTTTAAACCATTAAATTTCATCCCCCCCTCAAGTCAATGGTTATATATTTAAACACGTAACTAACTAGGTCGTTAGTTCTATAATCTATGTTGCTTAATTAAACTAATAATCCCAAGATAATTAATATTAAAAGTACATCTAGAATGTACTAGAATATATTGTCACATCAACGATACTTTTTTCTCAGTCAATTTCACAGACTAATATTAATAAAACAATAAATAATGTTCCGATTAAAGTTATGCGAAAACTGTTCCTCATTAAAATATGAAACAATGTATAAGTTTCTTACAAGTCGAGGAAAAATCCCAATAATTATAAGTACCTCCGATTGCTACATTTTCATTTGAAACATTTATTTTTCAAGCTATATTCAATTCAACTCTTTTAATAAATAAAAATTATCGAGTCGTTAACCTGTTTTCATGTTTTAAACAAAAAATTCCACATGGCTATTTCATATTTCCAAACTATATCCTAAAATTAATCATACTTTGTCTTCAATATTATTCCTTTGTTAAATCAATGAACATCGTTGCAATTTTTTCACAACATTCCAATATTTGCTTCACAAAATTTCGCCCTTAAATATTAATTGCAACGTATTAATTTTATAAAACAGTACAAAGAGAAATCAAATTAAAAAAGAAAAAAGGAAAGAAAAGAACATTTATATTGAACCGAAAATGTTCAATTAAATTACGTACTTGGAATTTCAAATTAGCCCAGCCACTCATCAGATATTCAGCAACAAATACCCCTCATTAAATTAAAGACTCGATCAGCTAACGCAGTTAAAACTGTATTCATAATTCAAACAATGCCGCAATCCGTGACCGACGGCGAAACAAAAGAACAAAACGAGCCGAGAAAAATGAGGTTTAAGAAGACCGCGCAAACAAACCGTTAAAGCCCAGTTTTCGCGTACAATTTAATGTATTAGTTTGTATACAGGCAAGAACAATCCCCTATATAAAGCTGTGATGTAATTCACCCTCTCGAGTGGCGGATGACTCAGAGTTCGCTCCCGGAATATGAGCTTGCGGGTCATGCGAATGCAACGGGTGTTTGCTCTCGAAATAAGGAGCCCGAACGTTCTAATTAATAAAAGAAACGCAACGCTTCCTCGAATCCATAAAACACGCGGGAACAAACGTTGGACCACGTTAATTACCGAGTTTCCGCGTTCGGCCGACGCGGCTCTTTCAAAATTGCCGCGAATTAATTACGATATCGTACCGGCGAAATTTCCCCAATTTCTGCGAGTTCAATTATCATTCATTAACCCTAGTAAAAATTGAAATTGGGCTGAAGTGTGGGCATGATCAGGGAGCCACATTACCAGATGAGGTACTTATCAGGCATCCACATTATGCCCTTTTCGGTGTGTAACGGTAGGCATTCGTGTGGCT